>JABVXU010000060.1:0-203950 GCA_013365365.1 Cruorifilaria tuberocauda
TAATTAATAATAATAATAATAATAATAATAATAATAATAATAATAATAATAATAATAATAATAATAATAATAATAAAAATAATAAATAAACTTTTTTTTTTCTATCATACATAATTAAACAGAAATAATTTATAACATTGGTATTACTGATTAAACATGTCATTAAATAATATTTATATCACAAATGATAGCTGTTACTACTACTTGTTATCAAAATGACAAACATGCCAATAAATGATAATGAAATAAATGTAAACATGAGAATAGATTGATATATGTATATGTGCACGAGTAGGTGTATATGTGTGTGTGTGTGTGTGTGTGTGTGTGTGTGTGTGTGTGTTTATATATGTGTATGTGCACATTACTTGCACGTTGTTGTCAGAGTAAATTTATTTTTGTGGTAGTTTAGCATCGTCCTCGCTTGCATTCACATTTCTCCTCTCTGTTGAGGATATCTCTTCTCCTGTAGACTTTTATCATGTTTTTTAGGCTGAGTGGTGATTTACTCATAATGGTTACTATACAGAAACTTTTAGGGAAAAAAGTTCAGTGAAATTGGGATATTGTGCCATACTTTTCGACCATCATTTAATAAATCGATTAGGTGATGTTTTAACTGTATCGTAGATTATTTTAACTGTTTTTCAATTAACATTTGGTAGATTTTGAGAAACCTTATTTTTATATTCTATTTATGCTTTTAATTGTTTGCTTTTAATATAAGTTTCTGTAGTTAACGCTTTGTTGGTTTTGCATGTTGGTTACTTTTGGTTATTTTCTAGAATCCATCAATGAGCTTATTTATATAAAGAATTGCTAGTTTGAAAAATTATGCCTTTTCTTTTCATATAGTCTAGCAACTGAATTTGTTGGGATCCATTATATGCAATGCTTTGATGGGTCCAATTCTTTTTATATTCTGTTATTTTTGTCTCGTATGCAGCAACATTTACTGCAATATTTGTCCGGAATAGAAACTTATACAAAAGTTTAAGATATAGGATATGAATCTCCTCGCAAACGACGATATGGAAGAGCAATATGATAAAACCTTTCATGCCTTGCTTTATGTATGATTCGAAAATATATATGTCGGTCATATGTATTTCAAGTGCAGAAGGTGACCAAGCCTTCAAGAGCATTCGTTTCAGGGAAGCTAAAGAGCCTGCTTTGGTTTCTAAGACTTTGCGACCGACCAAGTCTCTTGTTGTTTCCTAGTATAATTCGCTTGACTTCCATTTCCTTTTTTTAATTGCGTGTGTTTGTTCAGCTGAATTGTGTGGACAGTGGCATTACTGTGTTTATTGTTAGCTGTTTAGAAGTATTCAAAACACACATCTATCGAAATGGCAGAAAATAAAGATGAACTCGTTCAGCGCGCCAAACTTGCCGAACAGGTGAATTTTGTAGTTATTATTTGTATGGAATAGTGTTTTAGAGATTATTTATTCCGGTTTGCTAAGTTGAAAATAGTCGAGAAGTAGGTAGTAGTTTCTATTAATGTGATAAAGTACTTAGTTGTTTGTAGTGATTATGATGTTAGCAGCATTTAAAATCTTATTTTTGTAGCATTCATGTTAGATATGAATTGCAGTATGAATTAGTCGTCATATGATAAATTAAATATGTAAAGAGCATTTGTTTATTTCTTAGGCTGAACGATACGACGACATGGCTCAATCGATGAAGCGAGTTACTGAATTGGGTGCTGAACTTTCCAATGAGGAGCGTAATCTGCTCTCCGTTGCTTACAAGGTAGCAAATTTCTCTAGTTCTCATCATTTTGTATTTTTTTCAATCCATTTCACAATTGTTATAGTTCAGTAGTGTGACGTTAAATATATTGAGGTTTAATGGAATTAAAATGAACTAACAGGGAAATTATAGTTTGATCATTTCGCCTGGTCAAAAGATAGAGAGGATTGTGAAAGGGTTCTTTTAAAAAGAAATGAAATAGATAGAAATTAGAATAGAGATGCTTCAGTAATGCAGGAGGTAGAAGAGAGAAGAGGAGGAGTGAGGAAGGAATAGGACAGAAGCAGATCGTCCCTGTAGATAATGGGAATCTCCTTAGCGGTTTGTTGGATAGTTTGCTGAGCGCATTATCGATTAGCATAGTGTTACTAAATGAGTGAGCTCGATTCATACACAGCACACTTCTCTGACCCTTTGAAGAGCACAGATGCTGCCTTGTCTTCAGACCCTCACTGAGTTGCGCGTCGCAATCTACGGCGCGTTGCGCTCCTTATAACAGTAAAGGACATGTCGTGAATTGATTGCTATGCAAGAAATGAGACATTAACATATGTCATGTACTCTGTTTCTTCATATCCTTCGGTTAAACATTCTGAATTGATTATAATCATTACTTACTTTCATTGCAGTCAATAATTACATGAGTGAGAGATATGATTTGATATATTTGAAAAAAGAGTAGTGTAAGTTTCAGAATGTAGTTGGAGCGCGGCGCTCGTCATGGCGGGTGATATCATCAATTGAACAAAAAACCGAAGGTTCGGAAAAGAAGCAGCAAATGGCAAAAGAATATCGCGAAAAGGTTGAGAAGGAACTGCGAGATATTTGCCAGGATGTTTTGGTAAGCCTTTTTATCAAAAGGGACTTTTATAATAA
This sequence comes from Cruorifilaria tuberocauda, assembly GCA_013365365.1. Classification (NCBI taxonomy): domain Eukaryota; kingdom Metazoa; phylum Nematoda; class Chromadorea; order Rhabditida; family Onchocercidae; genus Cruorifilaria; species Cruorifilaria tuberocauda. The sequence goes on from JABVXU010000060.1 coordinate 2,635, forward strand.
TATATTGCTTAGTAGAAATTCATACGTTTTGTTGCATATTTATACGTATTTTGAAAATGTTTTCAGTTGTATAAGAGAAAATGGAAGAGGTGATTTATGGGTCATTTAAATGATAGTGCATCTATTACAGAACCTTCTGGACAAATACCTCATTCCGAAGGCAGGTAATCCTGAATCGAAAGTATTCTACTTGAAAATGAAGGGTGATTACTACCGATACCTGGCCGAAGTTGCAAGTGGAGACGACCGTAATGGTGAGCATAGCTTACAGTTATGTAGTTTAGTATTTCGGATGTTAGTAATTGATAGTGCTCATTGAAATTCAAAGAAATTGCGCCCTAAAAGGACAGAGTTGTTTAAGTGGATAGCATAATCTGTAAATATCAATATATCACCGCAGAACTGCATTGGTCGATATATAAATTGGTTGTGCTGCATGGCTTGCCATAATGGATCAAGCACTGTTGTCCCAATAATATATGTGGAACTATCAAAATGGTTGGGAATGAAGTAATTCCAGAAAGTTTCTTTTTTAATTGGGTGTTACGATTTAAACATTCTACTCCGTAGCTCAGAAAGCCGTGGATGTATTCTCAAAGTCTCTTTAAGGGGAGTGGTAGAAAATATATTTTAAGACAATTTTTGTTCCTTGAGAATGTGCGCCTGTTTGCCATTCTGAGGGAAAGCTGAAGTTTGAGTTTGTTGCTGCTGACCGGTGGTTCTCGTTCTATTTAGTGGTAGTGGAGAAGTCACAACAGTCCTACCAAGAAGCATTCGATATCGCGAAGGACAAAATGCAGCCCACACATCCGATTCGGCTTGGGCTTGCACTCAATTTTTCGGTATTCTACTACGAGATACTGAATGCGCCAGACAAGGCTTGCCAACTTGCTAAACAGGTGCGTGAAGACGGGTACATTTTATATCATTGCCATTTGAATGGTTGGTTTATGTTTGTTTCAGCGGTGGCGGACGCGGGTCAGAAAGCCTACTCGGAGGCACTTGAGATTGCCAAGGCACAACTTTCGACTACCCATCCAGTTCGTTTGGGCCTCGCTCTAAATTATAGTGTCTTCTTCTACGAGATTTCATCGAGCCCCGATCGTGCATGTCAACTCGCCAAACAGGTGGGCCGGATCCTATAACGTGCCGGTCGACGAAACATTTAATGTTCCGATTATTCGGCCGACACTTGACAATATTGCTTCTCTCTGAAACTCTCTTTTTGCAAGCCTCACGTCTATATTACGATTTATGACTTTCTTTCCATTTCAATGCAGAGAATTGAGCACTGTAAACTAGAAATTTTTAGAGAAATATTACGATGTTGTGATCCAAAATGCTTTTGCTGAGTTAGAAGGGTGTTAACTGGTGAAGAAGTAGTCTAAACAGTAATAGCTACATTTCATTGATATTTAATTCTCAATTCAAAATGGGATCAAACCATATTTCGTAAGGGATTTTGGTTTTGCGTAGGTTCTTTATGGGTTGGTAATTTGCTCGTGGTTCCTGGAATCCACCATTCCAAAAACTATGGTAAAGTTGTGCTGAAGGCTTCAAAAGCACATCCAGTAATCGTTTCCACTTCCGAAAATGCATGTAGGTGTGTGAATTAACACAGAACTGTGGTAGGTTTAGTGATCCTTCTAATAAAGATCTTGTGTAATCTCATCTCTAAATCGACTTGTAATGAATTTAAGCTACTTAATATACCCAGATACTTACGCTATTTATTATTCGGATTGAAGAGAATAGTTGTTATGTGCTTGCTTAATATTATAGCTAGCTGTCATGGTCGAACTGAAGGACTGGAAGGAATTTCACTTTTAAAAATGTGGGAGACGATGTAGGTAATTAAATTTCATTTCACGTAAGTTTTCAGGTAATCCGTACATATTGTGCAAACAGTGTATCCTTTTCTCTATATCCGTAATGTATTTAGGTTAGGAATTAAAATTCTAGGGAGAGAATATTCAGAGATCTTTCTCTAAACTTTAGAGTGGGCACGTGAGTGTTAACATCTATGCATGTGATTTTTTCCATCCTTGCATTCCTTTTTTTTTCCAATTTTTTGTCTTTATCTGGGCTCATTCATAATCTACGAATATTTCATTGAGGGAATCCATTTGAATACTTGTGTACATAAGATTGGTAATTCTTAGTATCACCAATTGTTGTTCATCCTGATAGGATCAGACCTGTGTCAAGATGTTGATAGTCCTCATAAAGAAGTGCTAATGGCGGCTTGGGTGCCATCCGTTAATTTTGGCAATCCTCCAGCATGTTTGGGCCTAAGAATTTTATGAAGTATTTACCAGTCATAATTTTCATATACTTGTATTATTTATATTGTTGCTTCCCCACATTTCATATTGCTCCTTTGGATTCGTATGGAGTTTCGACTCGAGTTTAGTGAAGAAATCACTGATCTTTGTTATGATGTTTTAATACCATTGCAAGGGATGTCTATATTCATTACAGTAACTCACCACTACTGTAATTCGGTATCATTTTTGTTATTTATATTTGATTGAACTTTTTCTACAGGCATTTGATGATGCGATTGCTGAATTGGATACTCTGAATGAGGATTCCTACAAAGACAGCACATTAATCATGCAGCTCCTTCGTGACAACCTTACGCTGTGGACATCGGACACTGGCGCGGACGATCAGGAAGGTGGTGAGCAAGCGGGTGAAGCAGGTGGCAATTAAGGAGGAAGAGCAGTACAAGTCAAATGAATGAATTAAGGCTAAATTGCCGCGCTGTCTTTTCCAAATGATCGTTTTTCGTGTTTCTTTTTTTTTTGAACTTGTTTTTTTCTTTGGTTTGATGAATAATTATAAGTTTCTATTTGTTTTTGCGTAAAAACAGTCAGTTTCATTCATAATATGTGTTTAAAACATATGTATTTTTCCATCTACAGGTAACTGTTTTTTGTCGACAGGTCGAGGCCCTTTATGAATACACTGCATTCTTGAGCTTTTTAGAACGTTGTGACAAGCACTTCGTACTGTTTGCATATTCTTCATTCTACAATACTTAAGAAGAGCAGGGTAGAGATGTTTGATCAGTCAAAGATTAATTATTTCTCAAATATTTGTTTCATCCTATTGTTTCTTTTTACTTATTCTAAATATAAAACAGAAATATTATATAATTCTTTCGCTTGAATTTATGGTGGCCCTCATTAACTTAAATATTTCATGAAATGAATTTGGATATGTCCTTAACACGAAGTTGTGGCGAAAGGTAATATTAAAAGATGTCTTGGGTTTGGAGGATATCTAATTGCTCTTTTTTGACAATATTAGTTCTGTTTAAGTTTTATTTTTCGGAAATTCGAATAATAACGTGTTTGTAACAGTTATCTTTTGTCATTTGTGGTGTAGCCTATTGCGTTTTTGCTTCCACTCTTGAGGTTTGACGTTAATATTATCTGATGTTTGTTAAGTGAAGTTTGCATGTTAATTCGCATAGTGGACAAAATGGCAGTTATAGGATCGGAGATACAATCTACATAGGGGTTAAGATGAAAAGGTTGCCGCTCTTGCAAGTTTTTGCCTGTTTTTGATTGTCTTTATTTGTTCGTATAAATTTCAGGAAATGTTTGTTTCGGAGTATCTCATAAGACTGGACACAGTAACTCGAACCAATGTAGGCATAGTCTTCTATTGCTCTCACATCTGATGCACACAGTATAACTCCAGTTGAAGTGGCGGAGGTATTCGCTAAGATGTTTGAGGAAGTTTCTTTGGTTGGAAAATATTCTCCCCCGTTTTACCTCCTGTTTAGGGATTTGACTTTTTTGGTTACGCGGTGATTCAGCCCATGTACTGGAGTAAGTCGGGTCTATATTCCCAACCCAAGAAAGAGGCCGTATATATTATGCGTGCTTAGTTAGTAATAGGAAATGATGGGGGACCTGTCGGGAAATAGAAGAAATGTCGATCAGCTATCGTTGTATGTGGAGACGTCAGATAAGGATTCTGAGCCGTGTGATTCCGAGATTTCCGTTTATGTTGGTCAGACTAAAAATTCTAGTTGGTTCATAATTCCGCTAGAAAAACATGACTTGCGTGTATTTTTAAAGGTAAAATCAGGAAGTCAGTGGATGACGTCTATGCCTATGTGACAGTGTTTCGAAAAGGATTTCTGAGTAACATAATAATATTCCCATGAGATTACTTTCAAAAACTAATGATTTTCAAGAAGCGAAATTAAACAGAACAACTCAAACTAATCGCTTATCAATGTGTTCTTGTCATACTTCAAGAATCTAACGTCATGTTTTCAATGAGAATTACCTGAAAATTTTTATATTTGTTGTTAGATTATTTATTGGGACGAAATACTTTTATCAAAATTTGGTCTTCATGAAACATTAGCCTAAATATTAGTTTATCCTTATCCTTAGGTTGTGCGTTCTTTCAAGTAAAAAATTGTTGAGAAATTGAAATTCTTAAAATCAATGTGTTACAATAATTTAAAAATAAGAAAATGCTTATAAATAGGTCATCTAATGAAGTAATCAAGAAGACTGCATATGCCCATAATTAGATTCAATTTTCACTAAAGTTAATTCATAGTTGTGGAAATTATTTGCAATTGAAGCTTTTAAAAAATATCGATAATTTTTTTCTAAAGTAATTAAACTATAAAATTATTCGTAATTGGATCAAGGGCACTATTGTATCATGAAATTCGTCCGTAGTCTTAGTTCATTGATAATGTTTATTGTATATTTCTCTATCATTAGTTCTTCATTTTAATAATTTTTTTCCAGATCATTTTGCTGATTCCTCTGGATTTAAAGATTGAAAAAATGTTAACATCATTCATATGTTCAAATATGGAATTGGTTACGAATTTGATTGGCAAAAAACTTAGTTCCTTGTGATTTTTCCGAAGTAGAATGCAAAACGACACATCAAGGAATGCGCTTATCATTGTTCGTGCACTTTTTTTCTAAGTCTCATAATTTTATTTTCTTTCCAGAGACTTTGAAATTGTTGAAAATTTGAAAGGATGAAATTTGTGTCACCAGTCTTCGTTCGTAGTAATTAGCGCATCCATCCGTAACACACGATATCCAATCATCCATGTGCATTTTCTCTAGTGATATTCATTGAAAATTTTCCAGCTGATAATTTATTATAAGGGTAGAAGTATAAGAATTAACTGGCCATTCCTCTTTAACATTGATATATAATGCTTTTTTTTTATTGATGTATTTAATGGATTGATTAATTAGACGATGACTACATATATTTTCGAGCATTTCAGTGATAATTTCTTTTTTAAACGATAGTAATTTGTTGATTTTTATCGTGTGTGGAAATTTCGTTATTCATATATATTTTTTAAAATCATTCCTAAAATTAATCAACTTTTTGTAGGTGTCAAAAGAGGAACGACATATCGATGATGCAAGTATGTTATTGACATCTCAAGCTCCGGTAACTGAACCAGGATCATTCGTTTGGCCACATCTTATCATTGCTGTGAGTTATTCAATTTTACTTTGCTTTATTTATATTTTTATGTTTGATATAGAGATTTCGGAGACGATCTGTAATGTGTCATTCACTGTTTTTGTATTCCACACTGGACATCGCATGTGTATTATTGTCAAAAGGAAGTTAAACTCATGATTGATTAAGTCTTTACTTTCATCATACCATTTTGTAAAGCTCTCGTTCATTTCTACCTTCCTTGTTTATATTTCCTTAATTGAAGTAAAAAATAGACAATAAGTATTGCTAGTCCGCTAAATTCATATTTTATGTAAATATAATTAAAATTTTTCCTTCTAGATCATTTCGGTAAGTACTATGGTTTCACTGCTAACGCTTTGTGTTACAGCACATTGTTGCCGAAACGTGAGAAGGTAAACTTTTTTCCTTAATTCGATATGTTATACTCATTTGTATTTTCCAAACTTATATAATTGTTTTATCACTCTGTTTATAAGATTGTATGAAGTGAGTGATATAATGTGGGAAAATTAGTAGCATAATATATATCCTAAAATATATATCCTAGTATTATATTATAGGGGAATAAATGGAACATAGCAAGAAAATAACCAAGTTTAAGTGAAATTACTGATAAGCAAAAACTGTTATCGTTTATCTTACGTAATTGATAAAAATTATCGCAAAAAATGCAATAATTTTTCAAAGAATAGGCATTCTTTATAAATGATATAGTCATACATTAATATTTCCTGCTGAAATACTTGGAATTTTTCAAAAATCGTAGATTTTTAATTTTTTTAGACTGATTCTGTCTACTGTAATGATTTTGACACTTTGTACAGAATTTCAGAAAGGAAAACCCGTATGGTGAAATCGCCACAACACCAACAGCTGATGTCACTATTTCAGCAGTTATTTCTAGAAACAGAACTGATAGATCTCGGCTTCATCATTCCAGTCGTCTTTCATGTCCCAACCTGGTTTGTTCCATCTTTAGCTAGATGTAATTGCGAAGTCCTTTTCCAACATTTTAGTAGTGATAGTTCCTATGATTTGAATTTAAGAGATCGATTTACACACGAATGAGGATTATTTGAGCCATAACATTCTTCAATTTATGTACTATATTAACATAATTTTTCGGTCCATGCAGAATTTGTGCGAAATTCATTTCTCTCCATTTGTTTAATTCTATATTTTTCAGAGCCTCCACGAACGATCAGATCACCGTTTTTCCGCACCACTTCCTCACTCTTCTGCAGCAACAAAGCGCGCTTTGCCAAAGTAAATACCTTTCTCATGGAAGTTGGTTTGCTACAAATAAAATATACGTTTGATTGGTTAAATTATTTAAAAGTTCCATGAATGCGTATCATATTTTTTCTGTTCTATTGATCATTTCCAATCGAATTGTAAGTATTTTATTTCGTCTAATGTATTGTTAGGAACACTCGGAAAACAGTTTCTTATATCACTGTATTACCATTTTGCACGTCACTGTTACAACTTTTAGACTACCGGAGCATTCAATACGATTTCAAAATAAAAATCCAGCTGCATTATATTCAACAATCGATCATGCAACGTCTGATGTCGGTCGAAATGGATCATTTTTATATGGTGAAGGACCGACGAACCCAACTTATGAATCAATTGATATGGATCCCTTATATTCGAAGGTTTGATGAGCACCTTTATTGGACTTCAGGAAACAACATAAGTGTCACATTTCTTGTTTGTATCCGGTTTGACCAATTAAGTATTTCAATAGTAGGTGGAATGGATACATTGACATTTGATCATCGTTGCAATGGACCTAAATAATCCAGGTTAGCACAGAATAATAGCGCTACGGAAGTATTTGATACTGTGATTCTGAGCCTCAATGGATGATGATGGATGGATTACTTTTATTAGAACTTTAATTTAAAATTAGAATTTGTGAATGTGGAAAAAAGAAAGATATTTTAGCTAGGAAATGGAGATTCATCTGTGAAACGATATGACTATCCTATTTTTGCACCGGAAAATCAATCAGCGATCTTTATAGATGATGTACTTTATCAGAGTGCTTCACAGATTTATGCAGGTGTTAGCGAAGATCCGTACAGGTAATATTTTCTTGCAACAAAAGTATTTAAAACTGAAGCAATAATCCTCGAAAAGCATTAGAGGGTGAATCATTACAGGAAGCGTTAATTTTCACTAGGAGTAACAAGTGTTGCATATTATTCACGTTATCGAATAACAATGTAAATGTTTATAAATGAATTCATGTTCTACTTAACGTATTATTGTATACGTATAAGTGTCGCAATTAGATATGAGTAATGCATGATTAAATATTATTTTGGCATTCCTTATGTGATATTTGAAAAAAAACATCGAATGGTGATCTGGTCATCTCTTTGTATTAAACATGTCTTTGCAACCGGAATAAATTTTCGAGGAATATTATCTAGATTTCTCCTTTTTCAGCTCAATAACGAGTCATACAGGTGGTGAAGCAAATTATGACGTTGGCTATAGCCATGTAAGGGAAAGCATGAGTACGGAGCCATCACGCCATATTGCTAATACTCAAGCAGAAAGCCGCGCTCTTGATCATCTCTATTCACGGGTAGTTCTTTAGGCATAATAACTTTAACAAGATGGAATTTATGTCTAGCTTGTTTTGTTATCTTTTTTTCATTCTATTAGTTCTTTTAAACTCTGAGATTTTATTGTTTACTTTTCTTAAAAAGCATTTCTAAAAATGAATTTCATGTAATCTTTTGATTATCATGAGATAAATTTATTAAATTAAATATGTTCATATGCTTTTTAATTTTTTTACATCAAGTACATCATACTGCAATATCATTTGTTAAACGTGTGTGGATGTATTGCGTCTGGGATACTACTCCATTTTTATTTTTCTTATGTTATAAAGGATTGAATCAAAATGGAAATAACTTGTTGTGTGATATAATAGTATCTAATTTATATGTATAAATATAGCAATAAGCATATAAATTCTTTCAGATTCAGCGTGGACCATCTACGAACAGGGCTATAAACTCATCCACATATCGGCCGCTATCATCGAATGAATTTAGTGCTGAGTATATTTCAAGTGGAAGTGATAAGGTAATGTTGTTCAAAAATAAGGCAAAATTGTAAGATCCATTTTATCACTTTTGCAAGAATTATTTTTTTATGTCAAGCAAATAATTTATCCGTCTTAATGTGTGGTTTAGTTTACTAACAATGATAGTAACATTTGAATTATTCCTGAAAGTATTTGTTCAAATTAACTATATTAGAATCTTGCATAATTGCTTTAGACAAGCAGAGAACCGTCGTATCGGTATATAACGGTGCGAGAAACTGTTGATGCAATTCGACGGCGATTGAATGAGCTTAGTCCATCTTCGAATATACCGCATTCGGCCATAATTGATGGCTGTGGACCAATTCGAGAGCATTATTATTCGTCGATTGGTGGTAGTGATTATGAAACAGTTCAGTTTTTCTTCAAAAATGAATGATAAAATAGTTAAATAAAAGGACAAGAATAGATTGGTAGTAAACTAAGGCAAGAAACGAAGTCGAACCAGATATTTAGATGTTGTTCTTCATATGATTTCGGTATAGGTTGAAACTAGAAATAGAAAATAATTTATTATAAAACAAACGATGAAAACCTTCAGTGATCGTTTATGGTCAAATCTGGGCAATAATTATTTGTTGTCGTCTATCCGGACAGCACTCCTCGTATTTTGAATATAGATGCTAATATAATTTGTCGGTTTTTGGCTGTTCATTATTTGTGATATCATTTCATCTGTTATCAGTTGCAGTTACAAGTCTCAGTGACATCCACTAACCGATTTCATTACGATAGTCAGGACATTCCTTCGACATCTTGCATCAATCACGGTTTGTTATATCTTCAGATATAATTAATGCATTTCCTCAGAAACAAATGAAAATTGAGTCGATATTTGTAAAAATGAAAAAATCACATTATTTGATTGCTGAGAAAGAATGAGTTGTATTTCAAAAATTTTGTGACATTAATAGTTTAATAGTTCTGATTTTCATACAAACTGTTCTTATGTGTAGATGTGGTGCTTGTTTAAAAATTAATTTAATTCTAGACGCAGAGCCTGAAGTGATTTCTAATGCTGTTAGTATTTGTGAAAATATACCGCCAAAGCCTCCCACTTCTCCGATACCTCTACGTATCACTACTGTAAAAGAAGATCATTTGCATATAAAGCAGCCATCATTTTCAGGTGATTGTAGTTGTTTTCATTCATTCATTTATTCTTTCTTTCTTGAAGTTTAAAGGAAACAATCGTCTTGTTAATTAGGTCAATGTTTTTTTTTTTAATTTTAACATTGTATTATAAAAACAAAGACTCTTTCAGCTGCTAATGCGGATGAAGTTATAAATGATGATGAGAGTTGTGGTAATATTTCCGAAAAAATCCGCAAACTTAGGACGAGTTTTTTTGATCAAGAATGCAAATTATTGGAGCGATCAAATGCACCTTCATCAACCGATCTTCGCTTTGGACAATTGTTGGGAGCCGTTAACCAACAGAAGGCATCAAAATGGATTAATTCTTCTGAAAATAACCGGAATTTAAATCCGGACCAATACGTTGATCAAACTTCATCAGCAGGCTTTGATGGCACCTCTTTGCACGTGCCAGAGTTAACTTCTGATAGATCTCATGTGCATAGTGCAAGGAATATAACGCTCCATTCCACTGGAAATAGAGAAGATGTTTCTGATGAAGAGCGCTGTAAAATTACTGCTGAGAATTCGAAGTCTCACAGCTTTGATAACGGACTCGGTAAACAGGCCGAAGATAATAATAGTAGTACTTGCTTCGCAGAGGTATGTTTTAAGACGTTTTTATTTTGATCCTTCTTTTTTTTTAATTTGGGTTGAAGGTGTTCGGCAGTTTTCTAAAATAGCTAATCTTTTTATTTTTGTCAATGGTAAAAACTGCTAATCTTTTCTAAAAGGATAGAAGAATTTTCAAAAATCACTAATATTCTGATAAAAATGTGGATTATGTTGTTTAATCTCTTGTAAAGATATGTTCGGAAGCCTTTCGGAAGTATGGAATTCACTAGTGCGCGATGGGATCTGGTGATTATAATAAGTAGTGCACAGATTGCATTTCTTAATTATAATGTAAAAGTTATTAGAGATGGCAATAGAATTATTATATTCTTAGGGGTCGACGGAATTGAGCAAAAACGTTCATTTCTTTCGAAATTCAAGTTTTCCCCGAATAATTTCATCATATCAGGCAAGTCAATCGATATTTGATAATTCAAATATCGTAAAGTTAGAAATGAATTTTTGATTTAAGGATCAAATTTTAGCAAACATCTTTGGATAAAGTTTTGGGCAATACTGAAGAAAATATGGGGTCACAGCCTTGTTCTGATCAACGGAGTACGGTGAAATTCTCATGTGCGGAAAGCGGTATTGATTTAATTTTTTCGTAATGTTGTTAAATAACCATTAACTAACCAATGTCAGAAATGCTCATAGTTACAGAAGGTGATCGATCAGTGCAAACAGCCAGCCTTACTTTCTCATATGAATCAGTTGACAACGATGGTTAGTTTTAAATTATTCTTAAATTATAGAATAACAATCCAAAAATGTTTCTCTGAATGCGGATTTATCAAAAATAAATAAGGCGATTCCATTTTCTTTAGTACTATTCTCGATGTTTTCTACCGATGAACAGAGGAAAGTCTTTTTAATTGAAATTTATTTTATGTGAACTAGATCGTAATTGTCATTTTTTACTTATTTAATTTCATAATTTTATAGCTGGAATTGATGAAGACGACAATAGTGAAGTGAGAATTGTCAACACTGATCCTTCTTGGTCGCTGGTCTCATCTGGTAACATTTAATTTCCTATTAGATTATGATAGGTATTATTTAGGACTTTGTATAACCACTTCTTTACATTTTTTATATTGATACCGTTACACTTTTAAGGTTTTCGGATGTGAACATGATTGAATACTTTGTATTATTTCATGCTGTTTTATTTATTAATTCTGTTTTTTCGCAGGCAAAAACATACTTTCATATGTGAACAAAATGGATGGTAAGTCACCAAAAACAACGAGAATGAAGAATTAATCTTTTTTAGTTCTTTTTGTTTTTCAGCTTCTGATGTTCCTATTTTTCGTTGGATTCTACAAATTTTTTTACGCTTAATGATTTTTAAAGGTATTTTTCTGTTGAGTAAGTTATCTTCACTTTAGATCTACAGGAATTCTCTTATGCTATGCATTATTTCATATTTCAACGCTAAGATTGAATGATAGTTGCATCGGCGAAAACAAAACTTTAAATGTGATAACCGCATTTGATTTATAATGAGCAATATCTGAAATTTAAATCCAAAAAACAAAGTTACATTAGTTGAGTGATTTAGGGATATGGTTAATATAGTGAAATTAATTTAAAAAGGTAATTTCTCTTTGTTTTTGTTTTAAAAATATTATAATGTAGAATTAGAAACAAAAAACTAATGGTAGCCGACGTTAGAGATAGTTTTTTGATAATTTTTATAAAAACAAAACTAAATTTTAAAAGGTAGATAATATCGGCTAATTTTTATAGGCTGGAAATTAAAAGGAACAAGTAATACATTTCTGTTTTGGAGTAACATTTCTTTAAACTGAAATTATAAAATCTTGAAATCAGTTATCTACCAAAAGCTAGCCTTTCATATATTATGCATTAATTGTTCGGGTCATATTCATATGTCATTTGTTTTCTCATTATTCCTTGGTTTTTTTACTGTTTTGTTTCTCCAATTGATTATGCTGTAGGGCGTTTTAACTCCCACTATTTTGTGTAATCTTTAAATGTTAATAAAATTATCTACATACTTTTCGTTTTATAATTTCATGTCAAGCACATTATAAATTTGAATTACTTCTTCACTTCATTGCCTCATTTTTATTCGATGTGTAAGATTAAAGAATTCAGTGAAAATCAAATTAAAATTTTTTGATGGTGTGCTTAAAATTCCATCTTCCGAATAGTAAATTTTTAATATGAGATCTCAACGCATTTTGCCAGCAAAGATTATTATTGAGATGTTATTTACAACTAAAAATTTGTGATGCAGTTTTATAGATATAAAGTTAAAGAAGTCTTAGAACAAACCGAAAATAAGAATGCGAATGCTTACATAATTTATTTTATATACATCCTACATATAAGTGTATTCTCTTGAAAATTGTTGCGAGGCATTAGAAATTTATTTATTTCCTGTGCAACTAAAGAATTTTGCAACTGTTCTTTTGGTTTTTTGGTCGGAGAATTTAATTGTCTAGCATTATATAAAGCAATTTATTGCTCATCTTATTATTCAGAAGAAAGCAGTGTTGGTATTACTGGTATGACAGGTGTTATACAACAGCTTGAAAGACAATTTCAACCCATAAAATATTTTTATTTCCAAAAAGTTAATTTCAAGTGTATTTTGTAGGTGTGTGATGTATGCAATTCTCCATGAAACGGATGATTCAACTACAGTGAATTTTAGTGAATGCGGGAAATTCTTTCCAGAAAAAGGTTTACAAATAGTTACAATTGGTATTAAGTATTTGCGAATTTTTCGTGCTAATCCATATGCTTTATTATTGAAAGATGAACAGCAATGGGCCCAGACGACACGACTGGAATGTTTATTAGCTGTGCGATTGCTAGCACCGGTACAGTCGTTTGCCGTTGCTAGAATCCCACGTTAGTATTTTCCTCTCTTGAAAAGCATTGACTATTTTGATAAAAAACATTTGAAATTGCTTAGCATTTGCATGCAATTAGTTTTAAAAAACTTTTATTTTAAATTAATTAAAAATTCTTTTTTAGATGAAATCTAATAGTTCAATGTATTTTTTTTCGCAAGAAGAGAAGAAACTAAGAAAAGAACTGTAAATCTGAAAAGCGAAAATAAAGACTTCTAAGATAATCTATGTATTTAATAGTACGAGAAATTCCATTCTATTCGTGCAAGATTTAGCTGTCTCACTACTAAACTTCATATCTTTTTCCCAATTTTCCCACAAATTTTCCCATAAATTAGAACATTTATAAAGAAAATTTATAGAGAATCCAGACTGTGATAGTCTTCTACTTGGATTTGATGATGCTAAACTTTCGATTGTTGGTATAAATCCAGCTGACCGATGTTTAAAAACAATTTCATTGCATTGTTTCGAAGACGAATTATTAAAAGATGGGTTTACCAAGAATTTACCTCGTCCAGTTATTCGTGTTGATCCAGGTCAAAGATGCGCTGCTATGCTTGTTTTTGGAAGGTAATCATTCATGGTTTCCTTCAGATACTATTTTTTCCTATTACTAAAAAGAATAATATACTCTTTAGGTGAACCTTACGTACCTCTTTGCCATCAATTAAAATCAAACTTATTTTACTAAAAAAATAAGTATTGAAATTTTCAATCATTCATGTCGTATTGGCACTGGAAGAGTTTGTTTTCAGATGTCTTATTTGTCTCATTGTTTCAGATACCTTGCTGTGCTACCATTCAATGATTCCAGTTCCCAATTACATTCATATACGGTTCAACTTTCTCAAATTGATTCCCGTTTAATTAATGTAATGGATATGGCTTTTCTTGATGGTTATTATGAACCAACATTATTATTTCTTTACGAACCCGTTCAAACTACTTGTGGACGGTAACCTTTTGATTCCATTATCAGATTACACGAACATTCTTAATTTCAAAATCATTAAATACCTAATGGTGCCATATTTAGATAGAACAACATCCATATTTCATCAACTATTTAATAGGTTTCAAATGTAGAAATTTTTCAATACACCATTTAATAATATTATTTGTTTTGCAGAGCTTGTGTGCGTTATGATACCATGTGTGTACTGGGTGTCTCATTAAATGTAAAGGAACAAGTTCTTGCTTCCGTGTGGCACTTAAGCAATCTGCCGATGGATTGTAATCAGGTTTGTTTTTGAATTTCAAATTTTTAGCACTTTCGAAATATGATTTTCTTCTTTTAATCTTGTTTTATTCGCCTGTCTCCTTTTTTCACCACATTTTTGCTCTATTAAATTACAGTGGCATGCTTAAACCATTGGTTTTTCTTATAACAGTGTTATTATTATGTGTTTTTGAATTAATTATCTTATTCTTTGCTTTATTGTTTGAAAATATTATCTCATGCTAAATAAATATATATATATATATTTAATCGACGCTGCATATTAATATTAAAAGAAATAATGAACTATTTTGGTATCGATGGAATATGAACCAGCTTTCTTTCGTTTTCCATTGTAACCTTCTTTTCTTGATAAATTATTTTGTCATTTATATTCTAAAATGAATAACTTGTTTTTTCATTTTAGTTAGAAATATCTTTCTTGCAATTTATCCTGTTCTTTTTAGATTCTTCCAATTCCACGACCAGTTGGTGGAATTTTAGTAGTTGCTATAAATGAACTTATTTACTTGAATCAATCCGTTCCTCCATGCGGTTAGTTATCTTTTCCATCTCAGTTACCAAATTATTTAATTAATTGCTGTTGATTTTATTTGCAATAGCAATATTCCTTATTTGTGTTTTCGCACTTTGTGCAAATTTCAGAAAGCTTTTTTTCATTTGAACTTCTAGTCACCAGTACTCGTTATTGAATTCAGAACTGATGCTGAAGGCTTACTGGAAAATTAAAAATTATTTTTCCTCTCTTGAACTACACTCATATCTTTGCAGGTATATCGCTTAACAGTTGCATGGATGATTATACTAAGTTTCCGTTAAAAGACTTCAAGCATATGGCTCTAACACTGGACGGTTGTGTCGTAGCTGTTATTTCTACAAATAAGGTTTTTTTATTTCGAATTTCTCAAACTTTTATGAGAATTTGGAAGCATTTCTTTCGCAGATTCTTTCATTCCAGAAGCATTTAAGAAGTGAGGACATACAGGATCCATAAATTTAAATTACGACTGTCAACATTAGTATTAATATTAAATTAGTATTAAAATTAAAAGGATTTGCAATGCTGTTCATTACTTTTAGATTTTACTATGTGATCGTAATGGACGATTGTTTACATTGCTTTTGGTTACGGACGCCACGAATTCCGTTAAATCACTCGAACTGAAGTTTCAATTCGGTGAGTTAAGAAGTCTTTTTCATATATTTTTTTGAAACTGAGAAGTTCGTTTCTCTTGCTTTATGGAAAGGATAAGCTGATTATTTTCATAGATCTTTCCAGAGTTTCGTAGTAATTCGCACTGATTTTTTTAAATTTTCTCTTATCATACAAGTTAGAACTTTTCGTCATTTTTGGAGCTGAAGAACAAACGTATTTATTCAATAAGATGAACTGAAGCGTAGCAAATGCTAATATAATTCAAGAGTATAATTATACCATGAAAATAAAAACAATAGAAATGTTATTGTCACCTGGAATGAAAGTTTAATAAATAAATAATGTGATCAATACAATTATCCGGATATAATCCGAATAAATTAGTTGATATTCTTGGGATATTCAGTGAATTTTGAAATTTATCGAAATAGAATTATATCTATTTCAATTATCTGATACATTTTAATTTAAAGTTTCTGAGAAAACGTTTTCTACACTGCTTAATTTCTTTCATGTAGAAAGCGGTGTTACTTTATGTAGTAATAGTAATTGTCTAATTCTGATTAAAAATCGAATTATTAACTTTTAAATGCAGCTTCACTGAAATTTGTAATTTGCTTTAGAGACAGTAATCCCATGTACGATGACTTCCTGTGCACCTGGCTATCTTTTCATTGGCTCTCGTCTTTGTGATTCCGTCTTTCTACATTGTACCTTTGAGCAATCTACATTGGAAGAATCTCCTGCGAAGAAAATAAAATTAAATGCTGAGTTAAATGCGAATGAGGAAGATGAGGATTTTGAATTATATGGAGAAGTGCTCCCGAAGGTTGTTGTCGATTTGGTAATGGGAAAAAAGTGTTTTTATATAAACTTTTTATATAAGTTAATAACGTATGTGGAAAGGAATATCGTTCTTTTTACCATTATTAGAATATTATATTTTCATATATTCCAATAATTTGTGTCTGTTTGTTGTTATCACTTATAGTTTCCGACTTTTTAGGTTACAAAAACGGACACAACAGAAGAACTGTTGAATATTCGCGTCCTTGATAAATTGCTTAATATCGGTCCCTGCAAGAAAATTACTGGTGGTTGTCCAAGCATTAGTGCTTACTTTCAGGAAATAACTCGGAAAGACCCACTTTTTGACTTAGTAAGTTTTTCAAAGCATTATCTTCAGAGAACTTTTCATTTCGTCCAGTGCAAGAATTATATTAAGGAAAATAATATAGCTTTGTGTATTTACATATAAGATATATTTTTCTAAAAATAAAAGAAGCGTGTTTGCTTCGTCGATGTAACAAATCTAAATGGATAGTAATAAAATTCTGTTAGCGAGTACTTTAGTTGCCTTGTAACGATTTGTTTTAAAATAATAATGGATTATTTTTTGTTAGGATACAAAGCGGATGAATTTTTACGGAATATTTTATACTCTTAGTAGTTCTAGAGAATTGTATACAGCTAAATCTGGCTTATCAGAGATATGATACATTAAATAACTAGATAATTTTAGCAACATTATTGACTGAGAACTGCAAAAAGTTTTTGAAACTTACAGAATTAATGAATTTTAGACTGGAAATTATGCTATTTTAGGTATGTGCATGTGGACATGGAAAATTTGGAAGCATTTGCATACTTCAAAGAAGCATTCGTCCCGAAATCATTACGAGTAGCAGGTTAGCTCAGTTTAATGTATTTTGTACTTCTCTGACAAAAAATTCTTTAACTGCGCAAAGATTAAATGATGCTTATTCATTAAGGCTTTCCATCTTTATTGAGGGATTTTTATTTATTTGGAAATAACAGAGCTATATTTTCTTATGATAATATCCAAATGTCTTCTTAGAAGCAATAAAATTTTATTAGAGTTCTTGCTTCTGTTCATATGGAGCTTATGGAATAAAGAATTATACATGATTGACGTTGAAATTGGAAAGTCTAAATTATTGAGAAATAAATGAAATAAGAGCAGGATCTAAGAGCAAGTTTTGGAATAAAAATTTTGCTAGCTTCAGTATCTTGAATGTGGTACTTCTTTGATCATCTATTACTTGTGAAATCGGACCGTATTTTATGAAAGTCGTTTTTAGTATATACTTTTTACCTTGTTACTTTCCCAAAGGAACCTATAGGGTTTTTTATAATGAAGTTCTCAAAGTAGTATTTTTGATATAGTTTTTTCAGTATTGAAGGAGTCGTACAGTACTGGGCTATTGGACGCCGTGAAGACGATACCCACATGTATTTCATCGCTTCGAAAGAGGTCTGCTTTCTTTTCAATTATGCGTTCAGCTATACTAGTGAACAAATGCTGTTTCAATGAATCGAGAGTTGGGATGTTTAAATATTCTAAAAAAATTCAACAAAATTAGTCTAGTTCACAAGGCTTATAGGGAAATACCAGGACATATCTCTTCCGATCATTTTGGGCTAACAACAGAGCCACTTGCTCATACAATTATATTACAATAAGTGATCCTTTCTATACTATGATATATCTTTTGAGATATATTTTTTTTGTGTATTGTTAGAAGATCTGAAGTTATAAGAAACATTTGTTAGCTAGGAACTTTGGCATTGGAAACAGATAATGATTTGGTAGAACTGGAATCACCAATATTCGCTACTTCTGAGTCAACCATTGCCGCTGGGGAATTAGCTGATGGTGGTCTTGCTGTTCAGGTATAATTTAGAGAAAAAATTCGAGTATAATTCGTACAGAAAATTTTTTTTTTGGTAGCTATAAAGCTTTGCTTTTAAGGTGACTACGTCGAGTTTGGTAATGGTTGCAGAGGGACAGCAAATTCAGCATGTACCACTTCAGTTGACGTTCCCAGTGCGAAGCGCTTCCATTGTAGACCCCTATATTGCAATATGTACACAGAATGGAAGATTGTTAATGTATGAATTGACCAATCATCCACATGTACACCTGAAAGTAATAACATTCTCATATTTTATTAATTTCTTTCAAATCAATTTTCAGAAATATATTAAGGGTTGGATTTACTAGTTATGTAAGTTAGAATTCAAATATGGATAAAAAGTTCAGTTGAAAATTTTTCTTTTGCAGGAAATCGATATTTCGAAAAAGTTGCGTCATGAGACATCGCCAATAACATCCTTATCAATTTATCGCGATATGAGCGGGATTATTCGATTTTGTTCTGCAACAAATATGCCCCAACAGACAACTAGCACTAATTTACAAGTTCCAGAGCAAGAAGATTTTGAGGATGTCGATGATTTATTATTATACGGGGATTCCAAAAAATTGAGTATGTCATTATCATCCTTAATATATAATTTTGATTTAAGCTTTTTTAAGCTTATTCCACAGTTTCGTTCGAGTTTGAAACAAAAGCATAGGAATAATTAGGATTTGTGGAAATATTATTCGATGGACTTCCGGTGTTTGCTGAAGTTATTTATTTAATATTTTTTACAGAAAAAGAAACGGTATCTAAACGGAGAATCGTCGGAATGAAGTTAACAGAACAAAATACTCATTTCGATACAGATGTGATCGATCCAAATACGATCGTACCTTCACATTGGATTGCGGTAAGTATTTGATAATGAGCATGATCTGAAAATCCATTTGGGTAGTAACTTTATATTTTTATAATGAACAATTAGTTTTTCCTGATAATATTCATATTCATGAGCTGTTCGTATAAATTTGTTATTTTCAGATCGCGCGCGAAAACGGAAACATCTACATATATTCTGTACCAGAATTTCATTTAGTTTACATGGTAAAGAAAATTAGTCATTTGCCGGACATTGCTACAGATCAGCCATATGTCGATGATGAACCCTTTACGGTTGAAGGCACTGATACAGGATCCGGGACGATGATTGATACATTTGCTGCAAAACCGGAAGAAGTGATCATGGAAGTGGTAAACATTTTGGCACTTTCTCTTAATTTTTGTTCAGGAGTATATCTTTTTGTTGATAAAACCAAAAATGGATGTTGGAGAGGTTTTCAGAAAAAATTAAAATCAAATTTGTAGCTGCTTGTTGGAATGGGAATGAATCAGGGACGTCCAATGCTTTTTCTGCTTATTGATGATATGGTTTCTGTGTATGAAATGTTCACCTATAATAACGGTATTCAAGGACATCTCGCTGTCCGGTATGCATTTGCTTTTCTTTTTTTCTAGTTTCATTTTCTTTTCTGTATTTTTTCTTTTTAAAAACATGAAATGGATCAAGCTATGACTCATTCAGCAGAATGAGTTGTCTGGATATAATGATTTCTTCGCCTTCTTTATTATAAGAGAAAAAAGTTAAAACTTCGATTTTTGTATCTAATGTTGAAAATAATACAAGTTTTTTCGGAAATTCCAAGTTGAGATGGTTATATAATATAACATTTAAAATTAATCAAGCGTATCTAAGGCAGGTGAGCTGTCCTCTTTTTAAAAACTTAATGGTATTTTTTACAATTTTTATATAGATCCAATAAGACAGAAATAGGTTTAAAGATAGAAAATATATTTTCCATTTTTTTTGAAGTTTGGAATTAATTCTCGTGATCGCTATAGGTTCAAACGACTTCCGTACACAACTGTAACCAGGTCGTGTCGTTTCCAAGGTTTAGATGGCCGGGCAGCAGTTGAATCAGTTCGAGATGCTGTGAGACATAAGACTGTTTTACATTTCTTTGAACGAATTGGAAATGTGGCAAGTTTTTAGCATTTTAATTTACCCTTACAGAATGAAATCCACTTAAATCAGTGCAAAAGTTGTCCTTTTTCATATTCGTTTTCCAGTTAAATGGTATTTTTATTTGTTCATCGTATCCGTGCATTTTCTTCCTTGAATCTGGTGTACCGCGCCTTCATCCTGTTAATCTTGATGGACCTATATTATCCTTTACTACTTTCAACAACGCTGCCTGTCCAAATGGATTCATTTATTTGACAGAACGAGATCGGCTCATGCGTGTAGCAAAGTTACCGGTGTGTTTTTATAAATTTTTTCGAGCGTTTTAATTTTTATTACTGTAAGCGTGAACAAAAAAATATTATATAAAAATGTTGTATTTAAAAGAACTAAAGATGGATAAGCATCTGTAATTAAGGTGACGAAAAATTTTCATTGTTTTTACTAATCTTCCTCTGCTTCTTTTCGTTTCCTTTTTAATGGCCTTTTACATCGAGCAAGACTCGAGAAAGCGAAAGTTCAGATCAGTTATACTTAACATTTCATATTATAAAATTGCTGCATTCTAGAGCGATATGATACTTGACACATCATATCCAGTTAAGAGGATAAATGTTGGCGCTACTGTGCATAATGTTATATATTTACTGCATTCAAATACTTATGCCGTGGTAACAAGTGTGAAAAATAAGGTAACAAAGATGTGCGTGCTTATAAATGATGATAAAACTTTCGAAGAGCACGAAAAGCCGAAGACATTTGTGTATCCCGAGATAGATCAATATAAATTACAAGTAAGTCATTATCTTTGCTCAATTATCATCTAGGAAATAACATCATGAAATATCAGGATAAAATTCATAGAAAATAGAATGCCAATATTTCGCCCGTGAAGTTTCCTAATACATTTTTTTCACGTGAATTGAAATTATATAGATTAAGTGGTTAATCCTTCTTGTTTCTTCTTTTCTTTTTTCCTTTTTAATGTGGATTACTTTTTCTCGATAACAAGTATTATTTTGGTTTAGTTGTATTCGCCAGAGGATTGGAAGCCAGTACAAAATGTGGAGATGCTTTTTGAAGAATTCGAAGCAGTTACAAGTTGTGAAGAAGTTGTTTTGCGATCCGAAGGAACTGTATCCGGCGTGCAAAACTATCTAGCTGTTGGGACTGCTTGTAATTATGGTGAAGAAGTTTTGGTGCGAGGTCGGATCATCATTTCGGAAATTATAGAAGTAATAATTTTAATCAAAAGGAGACATTAGTTTTAAGATTACTATAATCAGTTGGATTGCAAATGGCATTATAACCATATGATATACACGTCTGTGCATGAATTTTTTGAAAAAATTCATGTCCTCTTCTATCTTATTGTTTTCTTTTAATCCATTCTTTGTTTAAATTATTTGGTAATATTTATTTGGAAAATGGAATGCGATGAGCATGAAAATACTAATTTAATTTTTCTGTGTCTTATTTTAGGTAGTTCCAGAACCAGGACAACCAACAAGTAAACATCGGATAAAAACATTATACGATAAGGAACAAAAAGGACCGGTCACCAGTTTGTGTTCATGCAATGGTTATCTGTTGACTGGCATGGGTCAAAAGGTATTTTGCTCTTTGATGGTTATCTATATTAAATCACAAGTTAAATTTCATTTTGATAAGGGGTCATGATTTCACTTTTAACGAGAAAAAATACAAGTTTGAAGTGTAAATCTCTTTTTTCCTTTATCTAACTTTGGATTATATTTACAACGACCTTATGAAGCTTTTGTAATGTCACTTTTTTATTATCTCGGGTTTAGGTGTTCATTTGGTTATTCAAAGACAATAATCTTCAAGGAATATCCTTTCTGGACATGCATTTTTATGTTCATCAGCTAATTGGTGTGCGAAATCTTGCTCTTGCTTGCGATATGTATCGTTCGGTAGCTTTATTGCGATATCAGGTAGTTATTTTGATTATTATTTCTGAATGAACGATCTTCTAGATTCGATTGTAATAGAAGAAATCAAAATTCATTTCAGGAAGAATATAAAGCGCTTTCATTGGCTAGCCGCGATATGCGCTCTGATGTTCAGCCGCCAATGGCCGCTCAGTTTATAATTGATAACAAACAAATGGGATTTATAATGTCTGATGAAGCGGCTAACATAGCCGTTTTCAATTATTTGCCCGAGACACTGGAATCTTTAGGAGGTGAAAAATTAACGCTGCGAGCTGAAATTAATATTGGAACAGTTGTTAACTCGTTTATTCGAGTGAAAGGTAATCATTAGAATGATAAATATGAGTTAGTGTCCTAAATAAAATTTTCGAAACTTTTTTAGATTGTTTTATGACAAATGAATAGTTGATTAGATCACTAACTATATAGTTCTCTCGGTGTTCTTGTCAAGAGTCGAATATTCTTGACACTGAGATTCCATTAAAACTTGAAACTCTCACTGAATTTCATGAAATGTTCATTTACTAAAAATATATTACTACGAATGTACGTTTTATACATTACGGTGGTTTTTATTATAGAAACAGAAACGTCTTATAATTTGAATAAATGATGATATTTTTTAGGACACATTTCAAGTGGTTTTGTCGAGAATGAATTATTTTCATTGGAACGACAGAGTGTTTTATTTGCTTCATTAGATGGAAGCTTGGGATATTTGCGACCTCTTACTGAAAAAGTGCTTTTTCGTTTAATTTTAATTTAATTTCTTATGATAAAGAATTGGTTCGATAGATTCGTGTTAAAAAGATAATGCACAATTTAATGTAAAAAAGTATATACTTGTCTTTTATAGTAAAACAGTCAAAATGGAAACTATAACTTCAGGAGATAGTTTGAATTTATATTTTGTTAGGTTTTTCGACGCTTACATATGTTGCAACAGTTAATGTCGTCGATGGTATTGCAACCTGCCGGTTTAAATGCTAAAGGTGCGCGAGCAGCTCGACCACAGAGGCCCAATCATTATCTCGTTAGTTTTTTCCTTCTGTTTCATTTTCATTTAATCCTCCAATAATAAATGCAATATTTTTGGTTTAGTGCAAGGATGTGATAAATAGTATTCAATTAACTTTTATGTTTCAGTTAACACTTCATTAATGTTTCAGTACTGGGAAAGTAATTTTTCGTATCTATATTGGATAAACGTAAAGCAATTAGCAAAGAAATATTGTCAGAGAAAGTGGCGTTGACATGAAAGATTGAGAGAAATTTCTTTTTAGAATACTCGAAATTTAGTGGATGGAGATATGGTGATGCAGTATTTACATCTTTCACTGCCAGAGAAGAATGATTTGGCTCGGAAATTAGGGACCAGTCGTTATCATATTATCGATGATCTCATTGAGATTTGTAGGGTTACCACACATTACTGATACCTTTATTTGTTGGAAATGTTAATGTCCTTCTGAATTATCTAAAAAGATTTTAGGTAACTCTTTTTACCTTAATTATTTACATATTCTGTATATTGCTATTTGTTTCGGAATATAATATCAAAAAGAGCATAACATTTTTGAATGTCAAAAAATTTTTGACTGTTCATGATTAATTGCTTCCAGCACAAAAATAATGTTTCAAGCATGGATATCTTATTGAGTTTAATAACATTAGCATGTCATTAAAACATCCTACTTTGCGTAAACTTGAAAAATCCATTCTCCATCATGTAATGAAGAATTAATTCATAACAATGAATTTATACTACTTTTGATAGATTTAATATTGATTATGAAGGAAAAGAAATGCCTTACAACTGATCAGAAACCCTTCATAATGTTGATAACAGTAACGTAAATCAAGGAAATAGTTATTCGCCTGCTTTTTTAAAAAACGTGCTTATGTTAAAGTATGTTAGTATTAATGGACTGGAAAAAAACGCTGAAAGGAGGTTATGTCATCTATAAAATATTTTATTGGACCAATATTTTCATTTTTTACCAGAAAATGATTGCAGACTGTTACATTTAATGAAAAAAAAAACAATTTGAAATGTATCAAAGGGCAACAAGTTTCTTTGGTTTCGCGATCTTTTTGTTCTCAAGAGTTTTGCTCTTTTTTTTTTCTGTTTCCTTATAATCATTGGTAATCAGGTGGAGGAATTTAGTTTAAATTGGTTGAATTGATTGCAGTTACAGTTTAAATTTGACTGATAATGAAAATGCATGGAATTTCATAAATATGATATCGGAATAATAGAATACTTACCATTTATAACTTAACGATCACAGATGTAACTTATACAATGGAATGAATGATTAAAACATCTTTATTAAATTTTTCTGACAAAATTGAATAAACTGGTATTTGATGTTACAGTGTATTCAGTAATCTTTATGTTATCATTGAAATATATGGTTTCCTGGCGACGATATTATCAATTTGGATTAAGTTTTGCTATGTTGAATAGGATTGTTGTTTACTTGAATATAAAAACTTTTCAAATAGGTGTTAGATTGATTGATTTTAAAAATGCTCTGTTTACATGAATGTTAAATTAGTTGAGAGTTTTATGTTTACGCGTTAACGTGGCTTTAAGTTAATTCGATAAGAATAATTTGATGTATGCATATTATCAATTATTGATATAGTATTGTTGATCTTCCACATTCATTATATATTTTACATTAAAAATTTATAAATTAATATTGTAATTATTATTGGAATTTAAAGAAACATTTTAAATCTAATTTTCATACATCCTAGATTTTTTTAATACAGAAATAGAGCATTTGACCTATCACAACTGCTTATTTCATTCTCTTTTGTTTTTTAGCACTGGTTAACATTTTTTTCCGAAATTACATGTTATCATCAAATAGCGTTCCACCACTCTCATTACTTCTTTGATTGCACGCATACATTCTACCTGATAACGATAGCGATTAATTCAACTCTGAATTTGATAAACCATATTTTGTTTACTCTACTTACGCTTTATTCTTAAGAAGATGATCTCGTATAATAGTATTCATTATACGTAAATCATTGTAAAATTTTCAGTGGATTTGTTTTATTCAGATTATACTGATTTTTAAGGTGTGGAGTGATTAGCGCATACAATTCTTAACCATGCACGTGTGGATCGTTGTGAACGCGCAAATGACTTTGGACGATGATGTTGGATAAACATTACAATTGAGATATTTTACTGTTTCTTTGTGTTGCTTCTCTTTTTTTTTTCATTTGCTAACGTCTCTTAGATCTTAGGTGTTTTCATATATTTGACGTCTTTTATTTCTCAGACTATTTTTTATCTTAATTTGAACAATTAGACGTAAATTCTTGAATTCATATCGTGTCTAGAAAAAGAGATTGGAAAAATTAAGATTTACTGCAACATAAAATTATACCATTTTAATGCCCAATTGAATAATTGTGATAAATTTATTATGTGTATTTGATAATTTCTTACCCAATTTAAATTGATTAACATTGATTTTGAAGTTCATTAATGAAAATTATGATCAATTTCACATTAAATATGTATATAAATTCATTATCAAAGTGTTTTGTATTCACTAAAATCAATTTTACCACAGAAATTTTTTTTTCGTATTTAAAGAAGCATTGCTATGGAAATGTAATTCATAATTTCTTTCCCACTTCTCTTTTCTCGATATTCGTGTCGTTCTCAGAGAAAGAAAAAAAACTTTTAAACTGAAATTGAAGTAATTTTTTTCTTATAATCTTAAGTAAATGTACTAACTAGTCATGAAGCTTTGTTTGTCCATTTTTTTCTTCGAATACAATAAAACGAGCTAATATAAACAACTAATGCTAGTGTTCTTCCATATTCTCACTTGAAAAGGTGTAATAATTTAAAGATATGTAATTGCGAATTCCTAAAATTTATTAGGACTTGTTTTTAAAACCTTTTTTTTAAATTGCCTTTATATTTGTGATGAATATGCAATATTTTGTGTGCTATTTCTTCATCAAATAATTTCACGGGAAAAAAGATTGATTAATGACGAAAGACTGTGTGAATTCGTTTTCTTCAAATAGTTATCCTTAGTTACAATTAAAAACTGCCTCAGGCGCTTTTCTTCAATAAATGATTTCAGTAATTGAATTAAAAAAATTTGTATAGTTAAATTACACCTATCACATGAAACATATAAAACAAACTCTCTAATTGCTTTATAAACTTGTTATCAAATAATTGATTGCTAGAAAAATGTTTATGATTGAAAAAATAACTTTATACTATTTACTATAAAATTGGGATAAAATCTTTGAACTTTTCATAGCATCTTGTTGATTATGCTTTCATTTCATTCTTTTTTACAGCGCTGGAAATTTGATTTCTCGATTTATATTTGCGGAAATTTTCTCTTATAATTCCATTATTATTTTCAATTCTCTGTCTGTTTAGAAAATTTTTAACATTTTTTTCAGGAATCCTTAAAAATTGTTTTGTTCTTAAATTTGATTAACAAATATGTAAACATTAATTAAAATTTAGAAATCATACATTAATTATCTTTTCCATTCATTTGCAATTATTTGGAATTTGTTAAAATGTAAATAAAATTCAAGTATGTAGTAGTTTTTTTTCAGGCATCTTTAAAAATCTTACAATCAACGGCAGTGTATTGCATATCTGATTATCACTCTTATAATCACTAGCGCGATATTATTCAAATATATTATTATCATTAGCCGTGAATTATGATTTTCTGCGGTACAAATTTTGGACTTTTTGCAACTTTGGTTAAACGAGCTATTAAAAGTAATATATTCCCCTCATAATTTTACTTAAATATTGGTTTAATTGTTGCTTGTTGATATTACTGATAATAATCAAACTGATTACAATAAGTGAAAAAGAGTAAGATGGGATATAAAAAGTAAATATTATTGAATATTACTTCTGAAAGTCTTCAAGTATTTTAAAGAATCAATGAATCATTTTACCAATGATTTATTGCTCATCTGTCTAGTTGAGCATTCATAATGGTATATTTCTTTTGTTACATATGATTTGATGAAAAATTCATGAAAAAAAATATTTGAAAATTTAAAGTTAAAAATTATAGCGAGAATTGGAAGATTGATGCTTAATAGCATTGTAAAATATTTTAATTGATGATTCGTTGTAACATTTCAAAATTTATCGAAAGTAAACAGAAAGAAGCATAAATTCCATCGTACACGTGAAAACGACGTGATCATTACACATCTCAATTATAATTTTTCACTTCACAAAAAAGAAGCGAAAAATGAAAAAGATTAAAATAATATGAATAAAATGAAGTAAAATACACGTTTGAAAAATGTATTTTTCCGCTGATCATACGTCAATTGGTAGCGTTTTTTTTCATTCGAACAGTTGGTCTTTTCAAAAGTCAAATGATAAATGAATTGCAATAAAAATCGACTCACTGATTTGCTCGGAACTTCTTTAATCAGTTACTTTTTCTTTCTTACAGTCATTGCTATTGCTAGCTTGTTATTGTTTTTGAATTTGCCTAATCAAAAATAATATTATCAAACAAAAATGATAAATTCGTGAAATTTGAAAACTCATCCGAATTTTAAATGAACTGATTGCAATATGATCGTTACCGACGACAGTTTTAGCAATATTTCATGTTCATATTTAATTTTTTCAGTTTCAGAAATAAATAACCGATGATTATGTTGTCGTTCTTGAGGTCAAGTCTAAACTTGAGCTTGAACTTTTTACTTCACTTTATCATTTCTTTTTTTCTTAAAAATTACATTAATGCTGTTGTTTGTTTTCATGAAGTATAGTTTATTGCTTCATCGGAATATATAGGCGTAATTTGGGATGATTTAATTTAAGAGAAATTTAGGCCTTTAGATAGATAGATAGAGAAAGAAAGAAATAGAAATGAAATTAGTGAAGTTAAGTAAAATTAGTAAATTCCAGCAAATTTCATTATTGAAATAAAGAAAAGCTTATCGTTGAAATTCGATAATAAATTTATTGCTATAAAGAAATTTGTTTTCATGTTTTCGAAAATCAACCGATAGATACCTTTTAGGTTGTTGTTGTTGTTAGCTTTAACGTCATTTTATCATTCATGCTCATCAAAGCCTTATAGGAAGGTCTCCGATAAGTGAAGAGCTTAATTTTTTATTTCCTCTGATCGAGAAGCTTTTCCCTTAAATGGTGAAGACTACTTGAATGACGGATGGATGTTTTTCTCCCATCGATTAAGCTTCATCCATCACTCTTTCTTTTCCTTCTTTCTTTTTTATTTATTATCAAAAAAATATTTTCCATAGCAGGTTGTTGAATAAAATGAGAATTAAAATTTACTTAAGGGAGGATAAGGAATTCGGATCGTATGTAACGGAATAATTCTACTACAAGTAAGCAGCATATTACCCTTTACTTTATAATTAGAATGGGTAATAATAATTTATTATTATTTATTGTCCAATCTTGACATCTACAGCGTGTCCTATCACATGCGCAGTTGGAAAGATTCATATCAGCCAAGCAAATAGAGGTATATTTGCCTCCCTGGCTCCCTCCTAAAATGTTCACTTATTTCCATTCGGTTCTTCCTTCTTCCTCCATATATTTTATTGACATGCTTCGAATAATCTAGCCTATATCACCTTATTAGTAGCTTATCATTTCATTCTTACTACTTCGTTTCGTTTAACGAACTGTTCTTTTAAATTTCTATCACAAATTCCTTTCAACTAATATTTCGTTTAAATTTTTAATTGATATATAATAATGAAATGATCATTTTTATTATTAATGAACGATTTGTAAAAGCCCGTATGCAAAAACAAATATCAAATTTTATTAAAAATTTGCTACATTGTTCATTAGTGAGAATCGTAAATTGCAAGTAGCATAATTAAATATTATATGATAAAAATTGAATCAAGATTTAGAAAATATAAGATAAAATTTGAATAAGAGTTGGAAGAAGGAAAGAGCGAGAAAAAGAGATAGGGAGAGAGATGAGGTAAGAAAAGGATTAAAAAGGAGGAAAATAGTAGGATAGGAAAATAGTAGGAATTTTGCAATGGAAATAACTGATATCAACAAATTCAGAATTTTTATTGAAATCAGGGAGCCATTGTGAAGGATTAATGCCAACACATGAAGAATCGATTGTGACCTGATATTTTAAATTATCACAATATCATTACATCACTGAATCGATCATTCACAAATCACTTACGTTACGTCTCAATCATTCTCGTTTTCTGCTTTGAATTAGGTGGAAATAAAGGATCAAAATGAATGTATATATTCTCTTATCATCACACTGTTTAACAAACTTGAAATTTTAAAGTTAAATTTGCAATGAAACTATTGATATAAATTTTCTCTCCTCTGTGCTTTCTTCTCGTTATTATTAATGAATTTCTTATTTCTTCGTATATTTGTAATAAATTAGGAAGAGATTTTCAACATTTTGAAATTTCTATTTTAAATTAAAGAATAGATGTTATATTGTTCAATTGAGATAAAAGGAGTGAAGTGATAAGGGAAATGAAATGATGAAAGTATGATATCAATCATACTGATAGAGTATTTTTCTTTGATAGCAATTGTAAACATATCACGATTAATGTTTTCCCCTTTTCTTTTTGTTATCATTCTGTAAGTAATCTTTGATCGAATAATATTTTAAATCGAGAAAGTATTTAAATTAAAATTATTTCAATGATGTTTGAAAATTTTTCCAACATTAATCATTAGAATACTTTTTCACGACATTTGATTAAATTATTTACCAATTGAGTGGTCTCGTTTACGGTTTGTTTTATCAAAAAATATTTCGTTTATTGTAATTAAAACGATAATGAAGAAAAAATTTATAGAATTTCATAATATTTTTGAAATCTTTTAGAACTTAAATAGCTTACAATATTATACTTTATAAAATCAATTTATTATTACCTTCAGTTATTATATTAATAAATTTATTACATTTAATTCTTATATTTTCTATTATAAAAGAAGAAATTTGAAAAATTCCCAAAATATTTAGAAATTGAAGAAGAAGAAATAAAATATAGCATATTGATCAGTAATACTTGTACTTATAATTTTAGAAAATAATATATTTATTTAACGAATTTTATATTTTAGTAAATAGATCGCTTTTGTATCGTTGATTTCATTAAAATCTTCCTAAATTAAGAAATGTTCTTTTTCTTTTTCATACTAAACTTTTTTTCAAACAACAATAAATATTGTTATGGATTAACATATTTTCACTTCAATTACTGTAAAAAATCGTTGTAATTCTTTTCCTAGTAATTTCAAAATGGTAAAGAAATTGAATTAAAATTTTTAATTAAATTTAATTTTTCGTGAAGTTTACATTTAATTTTCAATTTTATATCCTTAATTTCAATTCCTAAATTCCAACTTTATTTACTTCCTTCTCTTAATATCATAATTTGAAGAATTCAAAGTATTATGAGGAAGAGATTCATTGATTGATTGATCTGTTAATCATTATTTCGATCAGTGCTTTCTCGACAATTTGTCTTCCAGAAAACTTTGAATATTTTATTTGTTCAAGCCGTTAATTTTTGATTTTATTCTTTAATTAGCATTTCTATTGGAAATATGTCATTTCTCTCTCCTTCTCTCTCTCTTTCCTCCTTTTCGATATTTCATCTTCTGATATCAATATGTTACATTATTACTATTACAGAAATGTATTTGCTGAAATTCGATAGCGACGAAAGCTATGAAAATAACTGTGATAATAATAATAATGATAATGTTATAATGATAAGCTATGATAATTTCAATGATAAATAATAGAAATAAAGTGAAATATACTATATCAATAAGAAATCTAACTGATTAAACGATCTGATAGTGATTATTCTAAGATGATTATTAATAATTATTTTTCACCTATGATTGAAGCCATAATATTTTATAACTGATAATAACTTATCATTATAATTTATTGATAACTTACAAGCATAACTTATAATTTATTTATATGTTAATAATAAAAATCTCTTTTTTCTCATTATCTCTCCCTATCTCTCTCTCTCTCTTTCTCTCTCTTTCTCTCTTTCCCTTTCTCTTCTGTCTTCTCTCTGAAAGATAGCAATTATCAATGAATACTATCACAATTCGACCTTTCATTCATGATAGCATGTAGATGTCCCCTCGACTATTATTGCTCCTTATAAAACTGAATCCCATCGATCCAACCTGCTTGTTGTTGTCTGTCTTGCTCTACCTATCAGTGCAAAGCGCAAATCGACTTCCTCTTTTTATGCTTCATCTTGAAGCTTTCACTTTCGTCTCACTCTGTCAGCATTCCCTGCAATCGATCACGTATTCTTCACGTCTTACAATTTTTACATCCGTTATATAAACTTATATACATACACGTACACACACACACACACACACACACACACACACACACACACACACACACACACACACACACACACACACACACACACACACACGTACACACACACACACACACACATAGACAGACATGACCTACACAGACAATGTGTATATAATACATTATTAAAGGATTGATACGAAAAAGTTGAAATTTCTCCTTTCCATTCCGACATGGAATTTAACGAGGAATTGTATTGTTTGTATTGTGTTTGTTATAGCTTTGATTAGGTTAGATTAATGATTGGATAATCGTAGTTTAATGTGGGATAGAGTATGGTGTCAAGGTTCTCGAATATATTAGACGTAGAATTACGTTATAGACTCTTGTGCTTCTCGTATCTCTCTTCTTTCTTTGCATATTGATAAGTATTAAGAAGATATCATTTAGTATCGAGAAAGGGAACGAAGCACTTTAGATAATGTTGATTATCATGAAATATGCTATTGAAGTAGATGAAAAAACATCGTATTATAGAGGATTTGTGTGAAGCACGAAAATTTTATGGAGAAGTTCAAAGTTCAAATTTGCTAGGAAGAGCTTCTTTCCTGCAGTTACAGTTATGCCAATAGTGTTAAGAAATATCTGAATGATAAACCGAGAGAAGACTGATAAACTGATAATTGATTACTATCTTTCTGGAATTTAGATACTCTTTACTTTTGCAAAATGACTTTCTAATTTCAGGTCAAGTGCTTGCTGCTCAAATGTCAGCTGCGCCACGCACATTGCTTCATTTTTCAGTGGAGGTTGAAACAGTACGGCCGTGGGAGCATGTGTTTGTTACAGGTTCAGTGCCAGCTTTAGGTGGATGGATACCATCTGATGCATTTCTGTTATATCCGGATCCA
The DNA here is from genome assembly GCA_013365365.1 of Cruorifilaria tuberocauda. Taxonomy (NCBI): domain Eukaryota; kingdom Metazoa; phylum Nematoda; class Chromadorea; order Rhabditida; family Onchocercidae; genus Cruorifilaria; species Cruorifilaria tuberocauda. Next base: position 35,253 of record JABVXU010000060.1, read on the forward strand.
GATTCTGCGTTGGTTATTTATTGTAGTTTTGCTTTATTTAATAAATCTAAGAAATTTCTTAGGAAAAGATTTATTTGAACACTTATTTAAGAAGTACTTCGTTCATTTTGGAAATTCCTCCCATTTCTCTTCCTGATTTGTAATCCGCTTTAGAACCGTTCTAATCTCTGCTTAATCCCTTTTGATCTTTGAATAATTTTGTTTTTTAAAGTACACATGTTTGATAGTGCACAAAAGAATTGTTACCGTAATAATTATTGGAAATCAATGAATTCAAATCTCTTTATAAATGATTTCGATAATGTATTATGCTGCAAGTAGTCTTTTTGTGCATATGAAACTTGCTAATATGAGGGAGTAACTGAAGTTTAGCTTTAATGCTTTTAAGTGAAAGTGATGTTATAGTGAAAATATATAAGTAATGTAGTTTTCCAAAGTTCTACAAACGGTTTTTAGACCATCGTAAGAAAACATCATTTAAAAAAATTTCAAAAATGGACCTAATTTTGAATATTTTTTGAGAACATTAAAATGTTGAAGAGAGAATAATGTTTCATACAATTATAAGTTGAAAAATTATATCAAAACGAAATTTTCGAATGACTTTTTTGATATCTTCTATAGAAATTTTATTTATAGAAGTTTCAATTTCGAAAAAAAATGAAAGAGAAATAGAAAAGATAGCATATTCTTGCTTTAATAATTAAAAACGTTTTCATATGATGCATGAAACATCATAGTTGAAAGGATGTTTGATGATGCAAAAGTGCAGATTGGATATCATATAGTATCAGTTTTAGTGTCAGTACTATTCAGATTAAAATTCGGAGAAGAAAAACGATCATGGATATTGTTTCTAATAAAAAGAAAGTTCATAATGTGTTTATTTGTCAGTAGGCAACGTTGGGAAGGTGCAGTGGAAGTTGGATCAGATCCGGTAAAATTCCGTTATTTCATTGGATATTATTTACACAGTGGTAAAGAAGAGGAGAAAAATGTAAGTCTTTTTTGTCATTTTAATGGAATGAGTGAGAAACGAAATAAAAAATGTTCGTTTATTTTTTAGGGATATACAAATTAATGGAAAAAGATAATTTTAGGAATTGGTCGTTAGCAAATGGGAATCATTTTTATATCCCAGATCTGTTCTACCAATTGTTGAATCATTTTCTGGTGTGTGCCATTTGCATGTCACCGATAAATTTGGTTGGAATTGTAAGATTTTTATTGCATTATTTTCTTTTGATTTTCTAAATTTTCTTTTGATTTTCTAACTAATTTATTTATGTCGTACTTTGAGATATTGAATTGAAGTGGAAAAAAAGAAGTTGTTTTACTCATTTTGGTATACAAATTCGAGAAAACTTATTAAGAAGAACTTCAAAAATAGTACTTGAAGATTGCAAAAGTTTTTTATAATCTTGAAAATGCGATGAAATGAGAAATAGCTTGTTTCCATAGTTTTTCCTCGGAATTTCATGGTAATTCTCGAATTTGTATTTCTTTAGCTGGAAAAAATCTTGTGAGCGAAGCTTCACTCGTGGGAAAGAACCAGAATGAAATTTTACTTAGCTTTCATGGAAATCCATTCAAATTCTATAAGAAACGTTATGCAGAACGTTCTTATTGCATTAAAGTAACACCGTTTGATCTAAGACATAAAGAGGTAATCTTTATTTTATGATATCTTACTGTATAATTTCCATTTTTTTTAATTGCTAGGAATATATGGGCTTGTTTATCCTTGCTATTTGACATCGATAGGAATTTGTTTGCCTAGCAAAAATCAGCTAACATTTTATGTGCTACAAAATATTTAGAGTTAAATTTTACAGTTTTTTTATTGATATATCCATTGTATTGAATGAAGAGAAATTTTCCACTACATTAGGAAATTTTACATCAGCTTATATTCATATTGTGAAGAGTGAAATGAAACTTAATATTCTCAGGCTATATAGATATACATCACACGTAATTTCTACAAGTAATTTATTGCAAGTTTAGATGTTCAGTTACGATTCGAAAGAACGTAACATTTGGCGAGCATGGTCATACGCCGTAGGCTATTTTGAAATTGTTACTGGTGTTGTCTTGTGGTTTAGAATTAGTTTTTTGTCTGTAGTTTACATCTATATCTAAACTTTGATAGGATTTAATATTATTCTAGTTAAGATAGCTTGTCAATATGAACAAACTTGTAAATGGAACATACTTTCGGCTATCCAAGATGATTATTTATCGTCAAAAACTAGTAAAAGGATTAAAAGATTAATTTGATAATGAGATTACTATACAGTTATATCCAACATTTCGTCGCAACGTCTGATCATTTTAGTAAATATCGTGCTTTCTCAATTTAAGCTGCATATTATCATTACTTTAAGGAGAACGAATTCTTGTTCTGTTCTTTAAGCATAATTTATCCAATTCTCATCATTGATTTCCCGCTCCTGAGCAAAGGTTGTACACTTACTTCAGTTTTGTTAATATACATTCATCTTCTTAGGAACAAAAGCTCTATGGTTATACGTTTTCCTTAAAGAATATTTTGAAATTAATTGATCGATTTGAGGCTGTAATTAGAATATTAAATAAAATCATTGCAAATCGACTCAAGCTTTTTGAACTGGAAGTTGTAATCATTTCCAATTATAATGATCAGTACACAAAATAGTGCATTAGTGCATGAATATGTTGTATTGTCAATTTCACGTTACCAATTTCAGGTTTATAATTAGTGTTCGTAATATAAGCAGTCAAATTTTTTTTTTGTAGGCTGGCAGTATTGATGATGATGATAACGAAGAGAGTCAGAATGTTGTGGAACCAATAGTGCCGTCATATTCAGTGGCACATATTGCTGTAAGATTTTATATTTCTGCTACATTTTTCAAATTAGTCTTATATCATTTGTGCAAATATGTGCATTGTACATTTTCTAATAAGTACATCACTAGTAATCAAATGAATAGAAGATTAATAGTTAAGTAATGGGTTTTTTGTCGGACACGAAAATAGATCAATCTCCACTTTTTAATGTTCCGGTAATCGATATTTGATGAATTGCCTGAGCTTGATAAAACATTGAAAAAATTGCATTGTACCATTTTAATTTTACTGAGCATGCATTTGCGCCACGTATGTTTACATATATTCCATGACGCATTTATGTGATTGATCTCTGATAGTAGAATGTGGAATATCAATCATAAGATTTCATGCGAAATTCAGGTTACATTCTTTGTTTTACACACGTAAATATATCTCATAACGTGATATAGGAAATGGCTGAATGACATTTATATTCCTGAAGTTTTAAAAAAAGGCAAAATTACCATATACCGACAATCCCATTTGTTATATCAAATACCGAATGGGATCAATTGAGTAAAAATATTATGGTGCCCAGCATTAATTTTTTTTCAGGAAGGTTTCCACTCAGCTTGCATCGGTAGATGCGTTCATTGAATAACCGGATAGGTATTCCTGGCTATCCTTTACTGCTTTCACTGAAGATTAATATTTGTACTTGATTGCTAGATGGACGCAAGTAGCGAAAATGTACCTGTAGCAGTAGGAAGTGGCGCAAATGTTTTGTAGTCTTTAATTAATGGGCATAGAAAGTGCAGACATCTGTATTCTCTAACAGCGTTACCCCATTAAAAGTTGTCCAAATTTTCACTAGTAATTGAGGCATATGAGAAAAAGTGCAATTGGATTGTTTTTTTTGCATAAAGAAAGAAAGACGTTTTTGCAGAAATCTATAGTGAAACATGCGGCTTGAAATGCGGATTGATGAAGCTAAGGATTTTATTTTGCATAATCTATAAGGTCCTATATGACAGTTTTAGGGTGATTTATTCATTTAGGCTTTCTTTTATTCCAAACTAATGCTTCTTGTCTGGCATTAGTAAATACTATTTCCTGCGAAAAGCCTCAACTTGACTTTTACTTTAATTAGCTGATGAAGAAGAAATTTGCTCTAATTTTAGTATTTGAGAATCTCTGGTGGATATTTTTTACAAATATTTTACCAGAGACGGAGATTAATTTTTTCTAAAGAGAAAATTCTATGATTAGTTTGCCTGTATAATTCGTTGAGTAAAATCTTTTGCGACAAACCTTATTTGGAGAAATTCGAATTGAACAAGCATAGAAACATCAGTTTGAATGGCTCGAAAAATTCGAAATCCAAGAAGTTGTTGGCTTTTGGTAGGAATTATAAATTAATTTGAAAGTCAGGACTTAATTTTTCGGGATGTGGGATTAAGGACCTACTTTCTGTTCGAGATTCAAATACCCTTTTATTTCGTTTTTTTCTTTTGTTTTAAGATCAGATTCCAGCAAAGCGCAAGTTATATGTTCTAGCACTTATTAAACGTCGTTTACTTAATCGTATTTAATAGTTTTGTTGGCACTAATGAGCTGATTTCTTAAAGAGAGTGGCGTATCCATTAGTTTCTTCGAAAGCCAGCAGAATTCCTGAATTGGTTTTACGGAAGAAAGTTGAATTCTGCGAAAATTTCATTGTCACATTTCGTTCCCCTTACATTAATTTCAATTTTTGTTCATGCTTTTTGCTTTTAACAGAAACAAAATTAAAGACTAGACATGAAAATGAAGCGCAGTCTTATCCATTTCGAAAAAAAGTGATAGCTTGAGTTTTCAATCTTCTCCGATGGTTGCGCCATTCCATTCAAGCGTATAATGTAGTGCTTCTTCGAATAGTTTAGAGTAAAGAAAGGATTGTTAATGGAAGCAGTGATGGGTCTGAAATCATAATAAAAATTATGAAATTTGTTTAAAGGATAATTAATAATTCTTAGAAATTAGCTTAAACATGGATGATAAATTCATGTTAATTGTTTAAGCTAATTTCAGTCCCATCATCAGCTTCTGAAAGATGTGCTCTTATGATGGTCATTATGGTGTGTTTAGTCTGTGACAGTGTTCCGTTACCATGCATAGAATTCATAGTGGAAGCCACTCTTTCAGATTTTGCCGTAATGTGCTTGCTGCAGCATGATGGATGGTATCAGATATAATACACTGTGATGGGTTGTGTCCATCCATTGGTCCATCGTATGATGAGAGGATACTGTGAGAATCGAGGAAGGAATTGAACCGTAGCGATATGATGGAATGTTGTTTGCACAGCACATACACATATACACTATACCCATACCTTTATCATCATAAGCTTTGTTATCAAAGCTTAACAAATTTGCTATGGAAGAAATGAACCAAAAAAGTGATACACTTTCTACTACTACTCCATATCTACTACTACTACGATTGCTATCATTACAACGCCTATCACTATCAATCAGCAGTGAATGAAGCACAACTATCAAATGTTTGTTGTGCGCAACCCGCAATTTTAATTTTCAGATTTTATCATCAGATGATCCACACTACCGCGAACAATCGCCATCCGGTGATCGCTTTAAAGTGGACAGCGATTATTTTATATTCCGGACGCGATCGGTGGCGGTGGAGTTTCTTGTTAGCATCAAGTTTTTTCTTTCTAAAAAAAGAATTTTTCCCTCTAAGATTTCATTTTTTATACATTTCAAGGATTTTTTTATGGTAAAGTAATTATTGTAATAGTTTATTGGCTAACGGCTAAAATTCCCGAGAGCGAAAATTATTCATACTGAAAGCATGGGAAGGTGATAGAAGATGAAGCTATTATTAATTGAAGATGCTTTGTATTTATTCAAAGAATTTTTGAGAATTAGAGAACTAAAATCTTCGTTGCAATTTATGGAAATAAAAACGTAACTAAAAGTAGCCGAAGAAAGTTATTTATGTTATATGTTAGAAAATAAATTCGAGCATAATTTAAACGAAGGGAAGTGCATTCATGCAAGAATGTAAGAAAAGATTGCATTACCTTCTCTATAATAACGAAAAGCTTGAATCGAATGTTAGTGAACATATTGAAAGATACTAGCTGAAATATCTATTCCATCCAGACTCTATATCAGAGAGTTCATATTAAAGAATTACCCAGCAATTAAATTATTCATTAGCTTTAGTCGAAGATGAAGTTAGCGATTTCATTCAAACGAGTTCTATGAGATAGTTAACTATCATCTGAAAACTCGATTCTGCTTAATTTCGAATATTTGCATGTTGAAATCTGTAGCAATAAATTAGAAAGTTGGAAATGAATTAAATAAATCAGAAAACATCAAAAAACATTGTCTTTTATATTGGAGTACTGTAATTTGCTGAAATGAATCTGACCTAATCAAACATATGAGTTAGTTGAGATGGGAAATGCTGTTCGCGAAAGCCGTATTGGTGTTGATGCGAAAACAGTTTTTGTCAGACATCTCCTCGTTAACCATGTTGTTTTTAACACTTTCGATTAGACGAAAACGTTTGAGGGTTTCCGGATAGAATTATTTGCCTATGACGAGGAACGGGGACCATCCGTGGAGCGTTTTGCAATTGCGTATGCTTTACCCTCATCATTCAGTGGTACATTTGGTTTTGCTGGTGAACCGCTTCTGGTGAACAATCGTCCAGTTGGACAAATTAAAGGTAGCTTTTTATCAGTGATTCTTGTGAACAAAATCCAGATTATTTTCTGTTCTGAAAATGAAACATTTTTTCTCATGAATCTGAACAATCCTTCAACGTTTTCGTTTATTCTTCGAATAGCTTTTTCTTTCATTATCATACCAGTGGTCTGCCTTTTGTTCCAGATGTAAATTAGTGATATTGATATTAGAATGATCTGTAATGATTTTTTATTAAAACAAAGCATAAGCCAAGCCCAGGTATTTAGTAGTTTATTTATAGTTGAATATTTATTCATTCGACCACTTTTGACATCATGTTCGGTACAAAAAATGGATATCTCTTACGCTAAACATTGGAAGAAACGGCAACCTCTCGAAGTTGGCCATAGGGGTATGGGAAATTCGTATACGAAGTATGTGATCTCATTGTTTGGATTTCTGATTTATTTTTTTGCACAAACCGTGGAGAAATGTAAATAATTGATTCCAAGTAAATTCAAGAATAGGAAGCTTTTTATGGCAGTGACGATGAAAATTTTCAAAATCTTTTGCGAAAAGTATTCGATTCTTGTAAATGCTTTTTATCGTCGAATGTGCTATGTAATTTTTCAGAATGAATGCAGGTCGTGAGAACACAATACACTCGCTTAATACCGCCGCAAAGCGTGGTGCCGATTATGTTGAATTTGATGTTCAACTTTCGAAAGATAAAGTGTGTTTTTGCTTGTTTAGTTATTTTTTACTTGACCTCTTTTATCAAATACAGAGATTTATGAGATATCTTAAGTTCAAAAAATACAGAGAACTTAAGGACCTTTGAAACACAACCTAGAATACTCTGAGAAATTTCGAAAAATGTTATGATTGATCCTTGACAGGAATTTTCCTTTAAATTGATCTGAATTATTGAAGATCTTAATAAATTTGGATGTGAGAGTCTAAAATCAAAACAATTATGATTATGGGGATGAAACAATATTTGAAGAATTAATTGATTTTATAGGTCGCCGTTATATTTCACGACTTCCACGTCTTGGTGACTGTAGCAAAACGTCGTACTCCTCGCCTGGAAGCGCAGCCTCCTGAAGCAGCTAATGATTATCATGAAATCGCTGTAAAGGATCTACGATTGAAGCAGCTTCAGTTACTTCGCGTATGCCTATTGACTCTGTGAAAATAATTGTTATGCATGTTTGCTATTTTATCTGAATGTTTTTTAAGTTACTGGAACCTACCCAAGCACGAATCTGTTTCATTCCAAGAAGTCCAAAGAAATTGGGCAAATCTTTTTCCGATTTTCATTGAGCTTGTTCTTTTTATGACCTCTCTTTATCTGCCGATTTCTCAAGGAATTGAAATCTATAGTCACTTCTCTCTTACTCCTAATTACGAACATTAGAATAAAAATATTGAGATTTTCATAGATTAGAATATTTTTAAAGAAGAAAAACTTTGTAGTTGGAACATTATAAAGCGAATCAGACTCAGAGCAAGCAAAATTACACAAAGGTAAGTGCCGAAGCGGATGAACAAGATGAACGTCTTCCATTCCCGACCCTGGTTGATGCATTATGTCAAGTCGATTCATCTGTTGGCTTCAACATCGAAATAAAGTATCCAATGATGCAAAAGGTTTCTCAACTATATCTTATTCTAACAGAGGAAGGCTAACGATTAACAAAGATCTAGAAGACTAAATATTAGTAAATATTAGAATAATATATCCCATTTGATTCCTATTTCAATATTTATACTTACGTCGGGTAGGGTATATATAATAAGATAAGAGTCATTGTTAAGGTGGGAGGCTGTAAGATTTTTTTTGAACAAATACTGATGGCATTTGGCCTTTAACATTTGAGAGCTTAAAGTTTAGAAGCTTAGAATTTTTCCAGAACGGATTACACGAATGTGAAAATTATTTCGAACGCAATGATTATATTGATATCATCCTCAATGACGTATTGAATAACGCTGGCGGTCGTCGAATTGTATTCTCTTCGTTTGATCCTGATTGCTGCGCTATGTAAATTTTACTCTTTGAAAAATTACCGCTTTTATCTCGTTACATAAGTAATCTTCTTTGTTAGAACTGTGTTCTAAAAAAATTTGTTTTCTATAAACAGATGTTGGTTAAAATTTTCGGTTGCTTGAAAAAGAACACGGTAACGTAATTTATGGAAATTAAAATAAAAACGAGAATAGGCAGAAATTGAACTGTTTGAATTATTTAAGAAGATTTTCAATAGATTGGTCTTTTCTTATTATACACTAATTTTATTTCATTTCCAATCAATGGATTCGTTAGTAAAGCGAGAAAATACTGAAACTGCTGATTATCGAACAAAAACCATAATAATAATATATTTCAATATATTATGTATTTTATAATCGAATACTTATCTCAGACTAGCGGCAAAGCAACATTTGTATCCAGTACTGTTCCTTTGCGTCGGTGTCACAACGCGTTACGAACCGTTTGTTGATTTACGTTCGTCAACTTCTAATGCTGCTCTTAATTTCGCTGCTTGCATTGATATCCTGGTAAGCCTATTCATCTTTAATACTGAAAATCTTATATCTATATGCCTTCTAGATTTTTGATCAGAATGTCATATATATTATCTATATAACATTCAGATCAAAAATTGTGCAGTCAAGCAGATGATCTGTGGATATTATTTATAATTCTTTAATTTACTTTTGATTTGTTTTTTCAATAAGTTTTTGTTCAATATTCCTGCACTTAACGCTCAAGTTCTTCCGAAATTTTTAGAAAAAAGATGCAGTGCTACATTTTGCGGAATTTCTTTATGTGGTTCTGATTTGGAAATATAATTTGTTGTTAATTTTTTAGGGTGTAAATTTTCATACCGAAGATTTGTTAAGAGATCCATCACCCATACAGCGTGCTCGAAAATTTGGTTTAATATCATTCGTTTGGGGTGATGATTTGGATAATAAAGAAAGTATCGATTACTTCAAAAAAGTACTTCGTGTCGATGGTCTCATTTATGACAGGTTTGTTGCAGAAAATTGTAATAAGTTAATCGTTTTATAGAGCACTTGAAGAGCCATAAAGGATATTTCAGATAAATTATACTGTTTCTATTTTATACTAAAGATTTGGTGATGGTTTTTCTACTTTATCCCTCTTCTAGGATTGGTGAAATCGAGGCACGCCGAAACGTTTTTCTGGTAGAGCGTGAAGCAAAAGCATCGTTATTTCGGCAAAGCAATTCGCCATCCACATCTCGTACCGTTTCACTTGACGATGGACCACCGTCGCCAACTGCATCGGAAAATTCACATTCCTCAGGGTCTACTGTTTCATCAAACAATTCTTTTTATTTGCATCACCCGCAAGCTTCTCTTCTTTCCACAAGAGTGTATGTTCTTTTTTTTCTAAGCGTCACTTTTTTTTTTAGTTGGAATTTTGAATTTATCACATAAATCTATATGGGTAGGAAAAGTGAATAGTTAATTAAAATCTGTCCATGTATCTTTTGCATTTGAATTTGATTCCAAAATCTCATCAGATCTAATCTGACATAAAAATGAACATTACTAAAATATGATGGAGCATACTTTCAGAGTTTGCAAATCACCTCCAAAGATATTTATATGTTTGAGTTACCGCTTGGGTTTGATGGTTTATTTCTTAGTCATCTTTTAAAGCATCACTGATTAGTGGTTTACGGATTATAGTTCCAACATTAAAAAAATTATTGCCTGCAATTTTTCATTCTGTGAAAGATAATTTTAACATAATAGATAGATGACCTGAAGGAATGTTATAGTTCTTATCATTTGTTCATCAAGACAAAACAGATTATATGGGATTATTGCATGATTTTGCTATAACTCATTCACATCTCTCCAGCTGTTTTCTCCTATTTTAAAAGAAATTTTTTTATATAAATTGATTGCAGAATGGAAAGTAAAATAGTTATCTGCTAGCATAATATTTTAATTGATAAAATTGACTAGATTTCAATATTTTGAATAAGTAAAAAGAGGAGGTAGTAAGTACTTTGACGAACGTAATTTTTATCTCTTTTCAGGTCAGCCGAATTGGAAGATAAAAAAATAAACAATGATAGTAATGGGATAAGTGGAGAAAATCATTTTTTACCAAATAATTGTCTGCGTTCAACGCCATATTCTTAGAAAAGTTTTTCGTATTATTATTTTTTGATTATTATTTTTCCCACTTCTTAAATATTCTGAACCACAAATGCTTTGCCAGAATTTTTAAAGCGATAAGCCTCCTTAATAATGGCAAATTTCACTTACGAGCTTAAGTTCGCAAAATGCATCCAACGAAATTTGCACTGCTTTTTTTTATCTCTTCTGGTTTTTTTCTGAAACTAACTTTCTTCAAATTCCAAAAATAGTTCTTTTTTGAAGTTTTGATCAATTTTCTACTGAAGTATTTGGATTGATTCACGCTTTTTAGAAAACTGAATAAGCACCAAGTGCTGGATAGTTTTTTTATTTCGGTATTTGTAAAATTGTCTCAGATATTATTGCTCTCTGGCGTTAAATTTAATACGCTGATTTAGCAATTAATTCTTTCATGCGACTTTCTGGTTGCTACGTTTCTCATATTGTATAAATATTTGTAAATGATATGTGCTTAAACCATTCCGTACACACACATTGTTACATTTACTTATTTTTCATCGATATTTGTTTATTAATTCCTGATATGTGAAATCTGAAGTTTTTTCTTTTATTCAGAATTTTATTTTCCTTTTATTTATCGGTTAGGAAGAGTGTGAATTACTAACAGTATTACATTTACATCAAATATATCTATTTTCAAAGGAAATATTGCCCGCAAATATTAGTTCCATCGATTTTTTAGTTTGTTCTGTTCTTTTTTCTCAAGTTTCTAAAAATTTTCTCAAGTTATTCTTCCTAACACTTCACCATAAACCAAAGCATCGTTTGTACCAAAGCATGTTTATCAACAAACTCTGTGCAAAAATTAACAAGTCTTGACATAGATGTGCAAAAAATCTTTATATATATTGAATAAATCGTTTTTTGACAAAACCCTTGATATTTTTATTTTTTTATCTTGTCTTTATTTTCCATGTCATGTTCTGCGATTTACGATATTATCACTATCGCGTAGTATACGGAATGAACATATATACAATGCATGCATAGTGTAAAACTTCAAAATAACTTTTCCAAAAGTTGTGATATTTTTTTAAATGAAAAAAGCATTTCGATAGAACTTAGATTTTTCTTAAATAAATGTTGACATTTTCTAGGATAATTCACAGCTATATAAAAAGAGTTCTATCAAAGGTTTCAGGATCATTTCCTGAAGAAAATATAAGAGAATGATGAAGTGCCTAATGAATTTCTTACATTTTATTCATGCTTTCACTTTCATCTTATGTTCCCTTCTTTTACTACTTGTGCTTTTGTCGTTATCACTATCCATGCAAAGAAGTGAAAAATGTTTCTATGTCAGGACGTTCAGCTAATGCCACATTATTCATCAATGTGTAATAACAAATAGGTAAGTCTTTTTCTTCTGCAGATTTCACCTACTTATGATTCTGATTTGTAGTCAAGAGATTAAAACATCGATATGATCTATTTCATTCTTTAGAAATTTGTTGATTCTCTTACCATCTACAGTAAAGAAATTCAAGTAACGGATGAACGATACAATATACCACATCTAATGAAATCTCTTAAACACAATAAATTCTTGAATATATTGCTCTGCTATTATTCAAAGGTATGCGAGAGTCCTCGTATCAATCAAGTTACCGTCATCAAACGATGGAACACATCATTCAACATCTCTGACGTGACAAACTATAAATTTAACTTCAAAATTATAAATTTGATGAATGATTTTGACGCGGTGTCATTATGAAATAGATGATTTCAGTACAAAATGATTCGGTAATATTAATATACAGTCCAATACATAATTCCGGTATTTATTTTTTCTTTTTTAAATTAAATATTGCATTTGGATATTTTATTGAAACAAATATTCGGAACAATGATATGAAAATGTCGGTCTTCTGCTGTGAATTAACTCCGTTTAAATAATTTGAATCAGTTAGAAGTAATTAATACAGGAAACGGGTATAACTATCAGAAGATGGCAAATCATAATTTTGTGGAACATAAAAAATCTGGTATTAATTTCATGTTCATAACTCGATGCTTAATTTTCTCATTAATCTGAATTATTTTCGCAGTAATAACTACCACATTGTTGAGGAAAGATGTCAATTCACGGAGCAAATATTAAAGCAACTAGTAGTAGCGATCCTTCAAATCCAATTAGAAAAAAAGTCGAGTCATTAGTTTCACAGAAACTACATACCGATCAGGTACTCGAGAAATTTTTATCCATAATAAGCTAAAATTTATACTGTAAATTTGTATGTGAAAAGATATTATTCAGTGTTATTTGATTTAGGTTTTCAGATAATAAGTAAAAAAGGAAGTCAGGCAATGGTGAAACTTAATGTGTTGTCTTGCTTTCTTTGTTTTAATTTGTTTGCAGAATTTTTTAAAAATGATTGATTATGTTGCACCAATGGTGAATGAAATTGATATTCATGTGGAACGAAGATTGATGTACGAGTTAGAGGACCGAAAAATGAAAGCAAATCGGGACTTCATGAAAACTTTTGGACAGGTACTGATTTGTCGTTTTAGTTTTTTGTGTATTTGGAAATTAATTGACATAGTATGGTAAAATATTGTTCGTTTGATCATTTTTTATTCTGTTAACTCATTATCATCATTTCTAATGAGTGGTAACATGAAATCAATGGAAAAGGTTGGTTGTTTTTCTGAGATAGAAGTTCAAGACTATTGATAATGGCTGGCTAACTTTGCATACGTTGTTACTCTCCACATAACAAAAATAAAAAAGAAATGTTGCAGGTAAATGATCGGATACAAGATTTCGTGGGGAAAGTCGAGCAGTTGAATAGTATATGTCAGGATATGGCAAATAAAATACAGTCAAATAAAGCAAAAACACAAGATTTATTGGCAAAAACTGCTGCACTGCAAACTGAAAAGTAGTTTCTTCAATAAGTTCAGTCAGTAATATCTCATGTGTTCAAAGAAGGAAAAAGACATTAGTAGACTGTTTTAGGTCTACTGTGAATGGATTTAACTTTGGTCAGAAGTGCCTCTTCGATTTAATCATTACTTGAAGATGGTACATAAAAAGGAATCGATGACTTAACATTCTTATAAGTATATAAAGTATCATTATTTTCTATTTCTGAAGCGCTCGGTTAATGCTTTTTTTTGCGCCGTGAAAATTATTTCACAATTAATTCACATAATGTAGGACACCGACATATTAAGTGAAGTATAATGTTTTCATCTTAAATCTATTGTGATGCAACATTTATGAACTGAGTCTACAATAATAATTTAGGCTTTTGTAGGAGAACACTTGAGAAAAAGAAAGTAGCAATTGATGATTTTTTGAATCGTTATTCATTAGCGCCTGAAGAAGAAGCAGCTCTGAAAGGTTCCGAAACTGGTTGGCTTTTTTTCATTTTTCCTAATAAATATTCCTTATATTGTTGAAATATCTTAAGGTAATAATGATTCTTTTATTTTTTGGTTCTATTTCTCCCTCTTCGGAACTTATTAAAAGTTTAGTTAACCCCTAAATTTGAAATTGGAAGTTTTGTTGATTGTAGACGGTACAATTGATACAAAATTTTTTGCGGCATTACAACGTGTGAGGCAAATCCACGATGGCAGTAAACAACTTCTTCGATCTTCTGGAGAGCATCTTGCAGCGTAGTTTTCTTTAAATGATTTTACCTGTCTTACTCTTTCATGATTTCACCCTCCTGATTTTCTAAGGATGAGGAATCATAGATAATGAAAAATAAAGGATTGTGATAATTGGCAGTTTTTCAGGTTGGAAATAATGGAAGAAATGGCAAATAAATTGGAAGAAGCGTATGAAGTGCTCTATCGTTCTATACAGCGTACATTTTCGTCTTCATTTTAATTTATTTTTAAATCTAACGTAATACCGTACTGATATGTGTCATTTTTGGTAAACTAATGAAATTTAAAGTGGATGGAAAAGAAAATTTTATGCTGTATTAACAATTGGAATGGATCATTTTCCAACTTTCCTGATTTTTTTAAATAATCTTTATTACAGGATATACGTTATAATTTTTAGCATAACATTTAGGTGAATGTCGATTGCTTAATGTGGAGTTCTTGGAACTGAAAGGAGTTTTGGTGCAGTCTATTGCAGCACTTCAAGATCGTGAGGTGCTTTTCAAGTATGCTTTAGATGAGTATACTATGGCGCGGAGAAATCATGTGGTACGAGCATATATTGACGCGCTGACACGAGGAGGTTCGTTTTTTTCGGAATATGTTCTTTCTTTGAAGAGTTAATATGAAGTAGAATCATTATGGTAGCATGTTCACTAATCTTTGACAGCAGTCAGCTGCTTATCAACAGTCATTTAATTTATACTTCTATTTCTGAATTAGAACATTGGTTATATAACATCATTTCTTGAAAGTGGGGAACTTCTGTTTAAAATTTTTGGAACTCGCTTTCTGAAATGTAACTAAGCGACGGTATGAAATAGCTGATGAGTCAATTATTACATTTGAATTTCATTCAATATATGTTTCGTTTAACCATTACAGGATTCGAATTACATTTTCTTCTTCAGGTGTTGGAGGTATACCCAAACCAATTGAATTGTTGTCTCATGATCCACTGAGGTAGATTGCTTGGTATTCATTTTCTTGTTATTGTTGCTCACATAGTAAGAAGTACAAATCATAGATATTTTGGAGTTCAATGTTGGTTGGTCACCATATCAAATTTAAGATTTTGTTAAAAATCAATTTCTTTTTTTGCGATTGATCAAATAAGATTATGTTAGGTATGTGGGTGATATGCTCGCATGGATTCATCAGGCAATGGCTACTGAAAGAGAACTTTTACAAGCATTGCTGAAATTATGTAGTCCAGATGGTATCAGTTTTTCTTGAGATTTAATTTGAAAAATGAAAATAAGTTTTTATTCCTCATATCACCAAAATAGAAGTATTTTATCAATAATGATAATTTATAGAAGATGTGAAAAATCTGACTTCAAAATATATGCAGTTGCTGGGCGAATATTGGGTAAACAGTATTATAGTCTTTAGCTTTATAAGTCTGCTTAAATCAGGTAGCAATGGTGATAAGGATTCTAGGATCACAATTTCTGTTCAAAATATAATTTGAAGTTTTTTTTTCCAGTTTTAAAACAAAACTGCGTTGGCATACAAAGTCAAATTTCCGAAGCACTCTGTCGACCATTTAAAGTTTGTCTTAATCACAGATTTCGGTTTTTGTTTCGGATACTAGAAATTTTTTTTGTCACGTATCTGCTGTTTTCCAATAGTTGCAATTGTTTAAAGTGTTTATAATTAGGTTCGTGTCGAACAGGCTCTCATAGCTGAAACGAATTGTATTGTGCTTTATCGATTATCTTGCCTTTTCACTTTCTATCTCGAGACAATGGCGTAAGTAATCTGCGAATTTTCATCATTTCATTTTTACATTACTCCTTTTCCATTTTGAACACATTTACTACTGTAGCATTGTTCACATTAATCTTCGGATGTTTTGGATTAAAGATTTCTGTTTCACTGCAACGTAACAAGTCAATGATGCATTTTTCAAAAATAAAAAGCAGTGAAATTGAATAGAAAAGCAAAATCATTTTCTTTCGTGTGTGAGAGATTTAAAAGGAATACTTTTATACTTATGTCCAAAGTTTACCTTATTATTTGCAGTATTTGCAGTTTGCACAAAATATTTTTTTTTCTTTGCAGACCGTCTTTGAACTCAGACTCAATGTTAATTCAGACATTTAAAGAACTGAAAGAATTGACATTAAATTTGTTTTTTAGTGGATTACATTCCTCAGTTCAAAAGCTCGTCGAAAAGGTTAGATAATTCTTTTGTTAAGTTTCACTATTTCAGGTCATGAATAAAGATTTGGAATAAGTAGATGAACGATTAATTCTGCAGATGGGCAGTCTTAATAATTTTGTAAAAACAACACTGATTATTGAATGCTGTATACTTTAGAATTGTATATGAATACAAATTAACAGAAAATTATCCGCTGCTTCATTTAAACTGAGCTAGAACTAATGCTATTTAAATTGAATTGAATTCTAAAAATTAGTGTGTTTTTTGATTATGATTGATTAACTATGACAAAGTTTTTATTTAAGATGGGTACGCCTGATTACGATTTGCTTCCTGTATCCGCTGTTCACCAGGTATTGATGTTACTTAAGGATGTTCTGGAATCACATGATGGTGTCGTCACTGCGATGGCTGATAAGAAAGAAAATTTTGAAAAGGTAGACAGAGTATCACTGCCCTAAATATTGATATAAAATACAAAGTTGTTGCCATATTTTAAATAGTTTGAATAGAAAACTATAAATTAATAGGAATGAAACTTTGCAAAACGGAAACGAATGAAATATGGCAAAATGAACTATGATAATTATGCTGTTGTGATTAAAAAATAACGTTTCATTAACAAACTGTGAATCTGTGAATGCTTTTTCAGATCTTCGCAACTGTTCTGGATCCGTTAAACCAAGCAGTGCAGTTGTCAGCAACGCAACTTGATTCACCTATTGATGTTGCCATTTATACTCTTAATTGTCTTTCCGCTATAAATGCTGCTATCATACTTTATCAGTTCACGGATTTACGCCTTGAAATGATTAAAGCTCAGGTATGATTATATTTTCATTGATCACCTGGAACTTAGGATCTGACAAATTTTCATTCCAATATGAAGGAAAAGGATCAACTGTTGTACTAATAACTAGCGGACAAGGAAGAACAAGACGATCATATATTTATATAACAGATTCTATTCAAATTTTAAATCTAAGAAGGTTGTTCTGAATTTTAACATTGTAAGTTTTCTTAGGAATACTTGCTATATTTTTGACATTCTGCTACGCTATTACCCAAAAAATAGATTAGCTGAAATAAATTACTAGATTTTCCACTTTATTTTTTCATATTTTTAAGACTGATGCAAACGTCGATGTACTTGTTAGTGAACAAGCCACCTTCATTATAACACAAACAGGATTAATTGAACCGTATCGAAAGGCCACAGTTCATCAGCCAAGCCAGGTATCTTCATCAGTTCTCTTGTTTAAATTTTTTTTTTTTTGCAACATCGTTTTAATTTCTCCTTCGAATCAGTCTAAAATGAAATTGATATTATTGCTTCATCTGTTGTGATTTCTCCTAAGTATGAGCTATCCATCATTTTATTTTGATTAAAGTATTGTTTTTTTTTAGTATGGTTTTTTAGTATGCTTTAGTTGTCTTCAGTTATTTCTTTAGGCTTTAATTTTTAGTGCTTTTTTAGCATCATTTTCAATTAACTTATGAAATAGGTGTATGGGAGAATTTAATTTAACATTCTACAATTGCAGTCTGCCAGCTTACATATATGATATGTATATATGATGTGTAAAACATGTCGATTACTTAAAACTTAGCATTTGTTTTTCAAACTACTTTCAGGGACCGCTTTCTGAAATCGCTGGAATGGAACCATCTCGAATATCAAGCACATTGTTTTCATTTGATTCTTTTTTAGCAAATCCTGATAAATATAAGTTAGACCAGTGTGTGAAATTATCATCTGTTAGACTAAGGTATTTAAAAATTTTTCTACCTCACTCCAATGATTTCATTTATTAAATATTTCAATTTGTTAGGAAGAATTTAGTGATACAAATACAGCACACGCAAACTGATGCATATCACATGGAGATGGATTAAAATTCAGGGATGCGGTGCGAGAGCGGACGATTGAGACTGTGGTGGCAGCTTATAGAATAATTTACAATAAAGTTGTTGATCCAAGTAACAAATATTCCGAATTGTCGATTAAAACTGTCGAACAGGTATAGAATTTATGTTATTGGCAAAACTGTCTTTACTTATTTAAATTTTTGGTTATAGCAAAGCTGAAGTACATGAAATTTTGGCATAGCTTAAATTTTCAAATCCAGAAGCTGAGAATATGGCGCAGTTCGATTCCTAAATTTGATGAATTAATTCAGTTTCAGGTCCAGGAATTACTGAAGGCGTGGACATAGGCGTATGAAATTTCATTTCCGTATTTATATTTGGCAATCATAATTATCAGTATTGAGGATATGACTTTGTAAATTTCTACTCCATTGATGCTTTCATTTGATATCGTTTGAAGATGACACTTGTATACTTTTCACGACTTTATTTTAACCATTGCTATTGTGATATCTTTATTAAATTTTTTAAATTCCATGCTCAACTGCTAAGGTTCGAGGATTTTTTGATCTCCTTTACGCACCTTTATAGTATTTAATAAATGTTATTTTAATAATATCGAATTTCAAAATTTAAGAAACATTCATTACTGAAGCGTTTTTTATTTACCATTTTTGTTCAGAATGCAAAAATCTTCAAAAGATTTTTAAGTTATTATTTTAATATTTTACCACTAATTTATTATTATCATGATATAATGCGGTGTAGTAACTTGGTTGTTGTATGAAGTGTGATAGAATTATAATTTACATTTGTTTGTATCTGAATATGTGTTTACGTAATCAATATCTAAGTAAAAGTGTCATCCCTAATTTTGGTGCGGTTTTATCTATCAGAATCTCTTTATTACGTCTTTCATTTTTCCTTTGCCGTCCAAAGTTAAGTTTAAGTATTAGAATAGGATGCAATTAACTTTGAAAAATTTTTGACGAGTCAAAGTTGAAATGCAAACCATTTCGAGTTATGTAGCTTATGTTCTTCGCCGAAGTTACCATATAGAAAAATTCAGTTCCAATATATTCTATACATTTATTCAATCCTTCCAATAATCTTTGTGTTAGGGAAAACAGCAAAAGGTTCCGTTGGAAGTGATAATCCGACTTGCCATTAGTAATATTGACATGCGATTAGTAGCAATGATATTCGACTAACAGCGCTGATAGTAGTACTGACGTAGGTTAGTGCCAACATGCGACTAATAATGCTGATATGCGATTTGTAGTGTTGATATGCGACTAGTGTTAATGCTGACGTGCAATTAGTAATAATTTGCTTCAGCATTAATGTTTTTAGGAGAAGGGATAGATAAAAGGAGAAGGCTGACACGTTTTGTCAGTTTTGCCGTAATTTGGAGTCATGCTGGTAGAATATTCCTTTAGTATAATAGTGCAAAGTTTCGTTGAAGAAAGCGCCTCATGATGACATTTCTGATATAATTTATTTGTCAATTTTTCACTGTTTAATTTTAGTTTAAATTGCTGACTTTCTTCGAACTACCGGAAATATGTTTTTTCCGTTTTCAATTACGATTGCTATTTGATGCTAGTAGTTTTGAATATTGTAGTGACTAGAAATGTTTTTTCATCATCGTCGACGACAAAATAATTATGGAATATATTTGTTGGCATACCAATTGTTCAGTTCACGTAACATTCCACCAGTCACTCTAATTGTTATAATATTTCAAATGGCGATTTTCCTGGGTTATTTTCCTGCTCTTGGCCAGCACAGAACAAGTATGCTAGTTTGTTATTGAAAAATGATATTATCTATTCATAGATTTCTGATATATTTTTCATTTTTCAAGTTTAAAATGCTCCTTGTTTTCCTTTTCATCATTATTTTTCTCGTGTACGAAAATGATATATCAAAACTTATGCCTGAGTAATAAGTGTAATTGCATGATGTAGGAATAAATGAATAGTATAAGTAGAAAATTTCAATAATGAATAGGTTTTGTAAAAACCATCAAAGAAATTTAATTCTAAAAAATATTAATACTGTTTGATAATTATATCTCACGACCTTAGGCATCTTAATTGATTATTTATATTTAAAAAGCCGTATAATTTTATTCCTTCTCAAAATATCAATAATTTTCAGAAAAAATGTGTCTTTTACCATCGCGTGTATTATATCGATCTGAATGGTTGCGAATGCTTGCATCCACAGTTATGCATGTTGATGATATGCATCTTTATTTTAATATGATCTCATTATTGTGGAAGGTAATTTCTCATTGTTGAAAAATAAAAATCATTTTGTGCATTTATGGCATATTAATAAATTAATGAACAATTCACCTTAGTGAATTACATACCAATCTCGGTATGCTCAAAGGTATCATTTTTATTATGCTGTGATATCTAAGAGAAGGAAGGTTATACTACTAAGGAAGGTTAGTCGTTCTGTATGTATTGAAGTGTTCTATCTTAAGTACTTTTTCCTTATACATGTCATTTCTGTATGAAGTTGACTCATATTTGTTATGTTGCTATCGACTCTTAATAAATGACAATTTATTGCAAATATACAGTTATTTAGGGTCGACGTTTGGAGCGTTGGTTAGGTTCAAGACGGTTTCTATTACTTTTGGTGACATTTATGTTAGCAACAAGCAGCACTATGATTGGATTAAGCTATTTAGCCGATGAAGTATTCTCAGTTTACGATGGAGATTATATGAATCAGTGCTCTGTTGGTTTTTCCGGTTAGCTGTTTAATTCTCTTTACTATTTTAAAGTTGCTTAAATAGCGTTTCTCGCTTTATCATCAGATTACTATTTCTATTTCATTGAAATGTAATTATTTTTATTTTGCCTAAATCAACCCCTTTTTGGAAACAGAGCTGTTTCAAAATTTATTTTATAGACGCTGTTTTCTGCAGGTGTGCTTTTTGCTTTGAAAGTGCTACATACTACATATTTTCCTTATTCGGATCATAATTTATTTGGGTGGCTTCCTGTACCATCTCAGTTTGCTTGTTGGATAGAGTTGTTTCTTCTACAGGTTAGTTAAATGTCAATTCATCATGATATTAAACATCTATTCTTTATAATAGGAAGCTTTAGAATAACAGTTGGCTATTTCAGTTATATTCTTAATGCTTTTTATATTTTTGATTTCTGCTCTAGTGCAGCTATCCCTCTGTATGTTATATTATCTGTTTTTATTGTGGGAGAATTTAAATTATAATATAGTTTTTTAGTTTATTCGAGATTCGGATTTCAAAAAAATACCACCAGTATTCTCTATTAATATTTGTTACAAATTATAATTTCTTCGTTGTCCTTCTCTCTTCTTTTGTTTTATCGAAAATGAGTTTTATGTTATTTAATATAATGAAAATACTGGCAGTTAATGCAGTGCATTAAATAATCGAATAGTCCTGCTGACAAAGAGGACATGAATTTAAATCTAGATTGTATAGAATAGTATTTTGAAAATCAACTTCAGAATTATTTCAAACATCAAATCTGTACATATTTCACTTCATTCAAGAAATTTAAATTTCATTTTCTTTTGAGATTTTAACTCCTAATGCATCATTTATCGGTCATCTTTCGGGCATCACTGTTGGTTTAGCGTATACGATGGGTCCATTGAAAACAGTTGTTGATATTCTAGAAAGCATCGCTTCTCCTTTACTTGGTTAGTTTTCTTCTTACATTTGTAATGCTATTTGCTTAAGAAATTTAAATACAATCTCTTTTACGAGCAACATTCTAAATTATATTTCGTGGGCAAATTACATATACTGTATTTTTGATGGCAGGTATTATACCGGAATCATCTTCACAGACGAGGGATAGAAGGTGGTCAAATTATCGAAATTGGTTCAATAACTGGAGCTTTGGTGGTAGAGACAGCGCTGCCCATGAATCCCCTTCGTATGGATGGCAAAATGAAAGAAGTTAATACGTTATTTTAATATTTCTTATTCTAAGATAGTACGGAACTCAATGTACTGTATTATATTAGTTTTGATTCATTTTGAGCTGTTTTTATTTTACTCTTCTTGATAATTAAATCATTAATCTTTCTTCATTTCATACCTTTCTATGGAAGAAATCAAGTTAGGATTTAATTATAATTTTAATTTAAATTAAACTCTGGGAATGTTTGATGAGTGTTTTTTATATTTCTTGAATTAACGTTACCACTATATTTAAATTTCCAGGACGTTTTGATGAGTATACAGGTGGTATGTCGGAAGAGGAGCAGATGTGGCGAGCTACGCAGCGAAGTTTGTATGAAGATGGCTTACATTCTTCCTTTTTCTAAACAATGTCGTTTGTTGAATTATCCGGTTTTGGAGCTTCATTTAGATATTTTATTACTTATGAAATGAAGAAGAAATAGTTGCTTTCATTTTTTAAATCTCCTATAATTTTGGATTTATTTGACTAAAACTTTGAGAATCAACTGTTCATAATTCGAGAAATTTTTCCTTTTTTTACTTAGTAATTAGGTGTAACTTTCCGACCTTGTGAAATTAACTCCATTGCAATTTCAGATTATGTAATTATGTAATTATTTTTAAACCATTAATTTTCTTTACTAATTTCAAAACCATAATTTTGTTTCACAGAATAATTATTGCTTTGAAGGAATTGAAGCTAATCAAGTAGGAAGAATGGTTGTAACCTTTTTTATTTGTTGATATCTGTATGATATTTTTATATGCCGAAATGTAATGCACATTCATAAACCAATCACAAAATCAGAAATCATCATATAATAGTTTCTATAAAAATTTATTCTGGTTGAATAATTGTTAATTCATGAACATTACCGTGCGGTGGGGCCAGAAATATTGGGAATGTACTACTACTACGGTGAAAACGGTTATTACTATCATTACGTTCCGTACGGTGGAGGCATAATCTTTATGATAATGATTATTCTTATCTGTTGTTGCTGCATGATAAGCGCAACTGAAGTTCCTCCATATGGATATTATTATGATTGTATCTGTTGTGGACCATGCATTCATTGCAGTCCTTTTCATCGTCGTCATCATCATCCAAATCCCGTTGTTATCGTATAACTATCAGGTACACATTCATTTCTTATTTTAGAACTGATAAGAAGAAAGATAATAATTGAATAATTTCTCTTAAGGGAATGTGATAACGAATTTAAGAAAAGATTTGAAAGTTGAGTAATGTTCATGTTAGGCGATTGAGATAAAATCAATTTATTGAAAGTAGCAATTTTCTTTTTTTAAATTAAAAAAAATTTCTAAATATAGAAGTTTTGAAAATAATTTATTTATAGATAGAAGAGGGAAAGTAATATTGCTCGTCAAATTCAATTTATAGAGAAACGAAAAAACTTTCAAATTTTGATTTTATAATTGATGGATTAGTGCAATAAATTTTATCCTTAAATTCTCCATGTATTTAAATCAATATTTTTATTTTCCATTTAAAATTATGAAAAATTATAACGAAATGTTTAGTTTTTGTAACCAAAAAAACTGTGATGATTATCGTATTTTTCTTTTATTTATGATAAATTCGACAATATTTACAGAATAAAATCATTATCATTTTTTTGATTAAAAAGGAGAAAAATGATAATTTAGTTTTTTTGTGCTAACGAATAAACAAATCAAGGTTTTTTGTCAACAAAAGATAGATAACGTATATTGATATGTACATCTTTAAACTTTCTCAATGCACTAAGTGCACTAACATCCTTTCCTTCAATCTATGAAGTTATCATTTGCTGTCAGTACCGTGTTGAACGCGTGAAATTGTGATATTGAAATTCAAATGATAAGTATGCATTTTGAAAAATTATATCAAAAAGTCAAACATCGTGTAGTAAATAAACAATTTTAATCAAAAAAAAAAAACTATTCAAGGTTATTCACATCATTTACATTCATTTTTTTCTTTTCCTATGGCTGATAAAATATCAGATAACTATCAAAAAAGTACTCATTCAAATAATTAATAATGAAACTGATATATTCTGATACTTCACTTTTAGCAAAAAATTAATCAAATTCAATTTTAAAAACAATAGCAATTTATTGATTTCAATTAACAATTTTAATTTTAATGTGAAATTTAGAATGAGAAAATAACGATTCTCTTTAAGGGTTTTGAACTGAAGAGAAAAAATATATTTTGTTCGATATGATAAAGTGATAAAAAGAGAAAGTATGAAATTACGATAAATTGAATGTGATAATTTTTAACTTTCCCCCCCAATTATTTCCATCATTTATCATCCAATTCGTTCATTCATTCATTTAGACGGAAAATCACAGCAACGTGATGTCTGATCAATTCACTAACAAATTAATGATTAAAATCAGTGATAAGGGTACTCGTATATATTGCACTATAAGTGCACGACGAAAAAACGAATTTTTTCCAAAACTTCGTCATAACACTTATTCTCTGTTATCTCTGTTATTTTGACTTTTTAATTTGGAAATTTTCAAATTTTTTATTTTAATAATCCATTATCGATTTTTTGCATTTATTCTTCCCTAGTTATTTATTTAAAGTGGTTACGTGTTTGATGATTTTGATAATGATTGGACAATATTCATTGCAAGTGGAAAAATTGCTATCATTTATCACTTCCTTTAAAGATTCATGATATTCTGTTTTAGAAAGTGCGAAAGAAATGGAAAAATATTTTTTAATTCAATCAATCAATATTTCGATATTTTTGTCGCTCCCATATTTTTATTTATTAGTAAAGATTGAAAGTTTTGAATTAGACAACTTACTTTAATTTATTGTTCTACAATTAAAGTGAAATCTGGAACCATTCATTAATTTTCTATTAATACAATAAAAAACAAAGGAAAAAAAAAATAAAAACTCGAACTGCCAAATTATGGAAATATCGAGACGAAGTGAATTAGTTACATCAGCCTAACATGTTTAATTAAGCCTTTCTTTCAATTCTTATCAATAAATTACATTGATAAATTGGTTTCATTGCAAAAACCTAACAAGTAAATGTTGAATTCACTGTTTGTTATGATTATTAACCTAATCGATTACAATGCGATTCTATTGATCAAAGAAGTTCGATTAATCCATGAAAATAAATATTATATCTCTTAATGAAGTTCATTGAAATGGTCTTCGATAATTCAATGAAGCTTTAATAGCAATGATGGCGTTATTAAGATTAGTTTATTAAATAGTATAAATTTAATATACATCAAACAGTATTTTACTGTTAATTTTTTCAATTTTAACAATTGAAAAATGAAAAAAGTATAGCCCAATCATGATTATTAAATTTATAATCAAACTAAAACAATTAAAGACTCTAAATTAATATTGCAACAGTCCGAATTTCAGCCAAATTAATAACAAATAACAAGATCATTTTATTCCTTTTTTCAGAAATAAAAATGATCTTTTTGAAATGATTTACTCATTATGTCTTCTTAGATCACTGATAAGACAAGACAGTTTATCACGAATAGAAGAAAAATGATAAGATGATATGGGCAATGAAAACGAAGTTAGCTGAATGAATTTATTTAATTATAGCAAAAAAAATTAATAGAAAAATTTTCTTTTCTTTATCACTCATATTTCATGCGGAAAATTTTTTATCTTTCAGATAAGAATGACTCATTCAATTTAATTATATGCTTCTCTCTCTTTGGTAAGTGTAATATGATGCTTTCTCATACTTTTTTCTCTTTCCTATCCTTATCAGTGATATCACTCTTAGTCAGAATCTTTCATTTCCATTCTAAAATTAAAATTCAGCCGTTTATTCCGAATATTATAGATAATTGAAGAGATTTAAATATTTTGCATTCATTACCCATGATAACTAATTAACTTAGCTTGCTTGACAATAACTTCAATCTCTTTCTCTCCAACCAAATCATAGAACAGAGGAGAAAAAAGGAGGGAAAGTGAGAGAGAGGTAGAGAAAAAGGAGAGGAAGAGAGAGAGAGAGAGAGAAAGAGATAGGAAAGATTATTTATTAGAAGTTCAAATGGCATAGTAAAGTATTGAACATCTATTTGGAAATGTGCCGTAGTAGCGGTGGTAAGCCGTTTTGAAACCACGATCGATTGGAAAGCAATGAGAGGAAGAGATAAGTATTACTAGCATTTAGCTATAAGCTTACTTTATGCTTATCGCTTATTTATCGTTATCATCGTTTTTTTCTCTTCTACCAAACTCTCTGATTATCTCCATTCTATTAAGGTAAGCTTAGATCATAGATTACAAAGATTATGTTCAGTATAAGTTAATCATTAATTTACAAGAATTTTTCATTATTCATTTGATGACAGATGATAATTTAATATAATTGAAATTTTGCTAGAAAAGAAAAGTTTCCAGATTATTTTTATAATTTATCTAATGAATTTTTATAATTTTGTTGTAAAAGAAAAGTGATATGATAATGATAAAACTATGTCATATTTTATTTTCATAATTTTCAGACTTATCATCGTAATTTATCATATTTTCTTTTCTCCCACAAAAAGTCTGCATTTATCGTGAACTACTACGTAATATTTAATTGGTAAAATTAGAAATCAATTGGATTTCATTTATCATACTCTCATGATATGTACAGATATGCTAGTATTGTTATTGAAATAATTAATAAGATATGATGAGAAATATGACAAATTTATCAGTCACTAACTCATAATTGGTGTAATTCAATTCAATTATTTGATTTCCGGTATAAATGAAAAAATTAGATAATATCATCTCGTTGTTTGTTTTTTCGATAGTGATAATTAGGACTGAAAGTGATATCGTGAGAGATGGAAATGATTAACATTGATTAAACACAATGAACATTTCAATTTAATTTCTTATTTTTTATCTCTTGCAGTAAATTTTTTCTTCAAAATCTATTTTTATTCATTTCTAAATGGCACACAATTCATTTTATTTACGTTTTTTTTCTTTCTTTCAAAATTACTACAATACGTTTTTTTATTCGTTATCTGTTGAAGATTTCGAACTGCTATCTTATCTTTATCATTATTCTTATCATTGTCATCTTTATAAATAGTTAATTTCATTGATATTTCTGTTATGAAACTATCGTTTTCAGAAGAAATTTTATTGATACTTTTTTTCGTTCTAAAGTTTAATTATGTAATTTAATTTCTTATCAGTAAATCAAAAAAGAAGGAAAAAAGAATATTTGTAATTTTTTTTAATGCTAAATATTTTTGCTTTTGTTTTTTCTTTCTGATTTTTTCTTCATTAAATATTACAGTTCAATAATATTTTTACTTTTCTTTCTTTTCTGAGAATTGAGAATGATAAAATAATCATTTGGCTAACATTTGTAACATCCATTCTTTCTTGTATTTCTTCTTAATCTTCTCGTTTTCCAATATTTTTCTCTAACATTAGTAATATCTCCTCTTATCGTTAACATAAATTGATTGCCTGCAATTTCTCATCTCTCTTTTTCCAATTCAAGTTGCTTTTACATTTTCAATGATGTCAATTCGCTTTATCAATATCGATAAATAAATAAATAAGGAAATATATATGGCACTAATATACTTTGTTAATTACTTAAATTAAATTCCTCAATTAAATTTATATTTTATATTCATTATATTAAACTCTTTTTCTTAAAAAATCACCTTATGCATTTGAATAAAAATAATTTTAATAATTAAAAAAAATTTTTAAATATCTTTCAATAAACTGATGGCATAATAGGTAATTCGAGCATATAAAAGATGAATACTTTTCCTCATTGTATAACAACTGTTTAATGTATTATCATCTGAAGTGGTTCATACCATTTGATTGGTATTTGCTGATAACATAGGCTCTGATAAAAACGGGCTAACTGTATTGTTGATTATTTGGTTTGCTAATCTTGGCATTCATTGCTCTGCAGTATTTTTCTTTTTCTTAATTAATTATTGAAAATTTGCACACGGAATAAAATTTTATTTAGACTCTCTATCTACTGATCAAATGACTGCTGATTACTGATTAAATTCATAATGATAGCTTAATTTGTAAGTAATTGAACAGATTAGCTAACTCTCAATATTGTTTGCACAATTGTCAAATAAGCAGTGATCATAAATTTTAAAAAAAGGAAGTGGTATGATAAATGATGAAACTTACTTAACAATTGCGTTCTGGAGTTTTTTATCTTTCCTTTTTTCAAATCTTCAAGATAAGAAATTTTCAATCATATTTGATCTTAATAAAAAAAAATATCGTCTTTTATTAGCATTTCACGGTTGATTTTATTTAAAGAATTTCCGGTAAGATATCCACAGTTTATCATTTTATCAATTTTAATCAAACAAGAGAAAAAGATTAGCGGTTTTTTATCTATTCCTTCATTCTGTAAAAAAAGTTTAGGTAATATTCTAAAGTGATCTACAGAAATTCACAGATCAGAAATTACTTAGAATTTCTGATTTGTGAATTCCTTTTTTGAAAAAATGGTAAACTTTCATATTTTATCACCTGTAACAGGATTATCACAAAGAAAGAGAAAGAGAAAGAGAGAGGGAGAGAGAAAAAGGAAAATTTTTCGAAAAAAAAAATTTATTGCATTTGCCTTAATGCTATTTGATAACATAAAAATGTGGACAATCAAAATCACTATTTTTTATCTTTTTGTTATATTTACGAAAAATTCTGAAACATTTGCAGGAATTTTAATTTTTTATTTTTTGTTTGCAACTGCTCTTATTGATTATTCATCAATCAATACTGATATGAAACAAGCTTTCCAATAAATTTGCATATCGCTTTAATCTTATATCATCATCAATTGAAATTATTTATTATCATTTGTTATTCTTTGTTATTTCTTTGAACAATTATTTCTCACAATAATTCCATACATTCTCTAATCATTTCAAATTTTTGTCGAATTTTTTTGCAAGAAAAAAAAAATGTCTTAAAGTTTTTTTCCTTTTTGCAACCTTATTGAATTTAATCTTTTTCCAGTTTTCCATTTTTCTAGTATACAAATGATTTATTTGCTGGTTTGAATGAATTGATTTGAAATCATTGTTGAATAGATTTTACGTGTTTGAAAAATTCAGTTATGTCATACAAAAACATTCCTGTAATTTTTTTTGTGAATATGTAATATGAATTGATAAATTACACCTGAATTAATCAATTCAATCTGATCCATTTTAAATCACAAAATATGAACTCAAGATATTAATTAATTCAATATCTTATATTTTATTTCATATTTTATATTTATCAGATTCATTTAATTCGGAAAATATGAATTCGATTAATTAATATTAACTAATTTAATTCTTATATTTTATGTTCCACTCCGTATTTCATATTTTATCTCAATTTCTGAAATATTATTTCATTTGCTTAATTTATAAATGTTAATATAAACAATCAGCATACACATATACTAATTATTTTAAAATAATTTACAAAAATTAATTTCATTTACTTGTTTAAAAATTTTCATTTATTTTACTTTCAGGTAATGCTTTTTTTGTGATGTGAAATGCTTTATTAATATGTGCTTAATAAAACATAATTCATCAAAATGGGTCATCAAATGGCTTTTGATCAAATGGTAAATTCATTTTTTCCATACTTTTTCTGTTAAAAATTTGTCAATTATCAGTTACCAGCATGTTTTACTTGATTCATTTAATTTAAAAAATAATTCTTAACATGTAAAGTTTGCAAAATTTTTTTTTCTCTCAGTACAATAATTTTATTTATTGTTAAAGTATGAACTTGTGTAGGTTTCTTATACAGTACATCACTGATTTTTGATAAGGAAAAAGGGAGAAAAAAAGGAAGGGAAGGAACATTCCTAAAAGAGGTGTGCATGTAATTTTTGTGACAGTTAACCGAAAAATTGCTTGGAAATAAATAATGTGGTTTGTTTGGAATGATTTAGCAATTTTAGATCTTTGATGAGCTATGAAATGTTGTTTTGTTTCATTTGTTACAGCAGCATTGATGTTTGAAAAAAAAGAAAACGATTAACTGTGAAAAAAAAGAGCAAATTTAAAATTTCATTTCAATTTCATTTAATTCAATACTGATAAAATGATATGAATGATAAATGATTATCACTCATGTATTATTGTACATTCAATTCATTTTGATTTGATTAAAAATTGATGAAAATAGTTACCATAATGTAAATTGTTTATTTTTTATATCAGTGTCTGTGTGTGTGTGTATGTGTGTATGTGTGTGGGTGTGTACATTTGTGTGTGGGTGTATGGGTGGGTACGTATATTTAAACTGTCTGTGCACAGTTTCATATCTTTTCTCTAATATTTACTGTTTCATCATGCACTTTTTGCTCGAAATACTCTGCATTATTTGATTTTGAAAAATTTTTCCTGACAATTACATTTAATATTGACCCTTAAATATTGGTTAAAATTGACCTAATATTGGTTAATTTGATCTAATCTAAAACATATGCTATCGGTGAAATTAATTTCACTATACTTGAATGTATTGAATCAAATATAATTAACTCTCTGTGGATTATTTTATTGAAAAAATCAAAAAACAAAAAAAAATTTAAAACTCTTATAATGGCTAAGAATAATTTGAAAGATGATAATTCTCTATCACCTGAAACATCTGTATTTTATACTACCACTTATAATGATTCTTCAACAACTATATGCACAACTGTACCTGTACCAATTACAACGATTACTACTTATCCTAACAATAAAGTGTGTATTCTCCAGCCGACCACTTTACTGATCCACGGAACGTTACCTTTAATTGGTGATAAAAGAGGTAATGATAGCGATAATAATACGATTGTTAATGGTATACAAGAGCAACAAAAACAACAACAACAACAACAACAACAGCAGCAACAACAACAACAACAACAAAAGAAATCACATATTGAAATATCATGGGATGAAAAAAAAAGAGACGAATCAAGGTGTGGTTTTTGTAACGGAACACGTTACATAATACTTCTTATGTCAGTTCTAAGTTTGACTGCTACACGCGCAAACGAGATGACCTTCAATTTAGCGGTTATTTGTATGACGTCAAATGCCACTGTTCAAGGGGTTAGATTTTTTACATTTTCCTTTTTTACCTAATTTATGTATTTATTTATCCTTTTTTGTGTAATGATTGTTTAAACGAAAAATTAAGAAAATTAAAATAATTCTTACATTTTTTAATTTCTTGGAATTTTTAATAAATTTAAAAGAGGAAAGGCTAATTTTAAGGTGAAATCAGTGGAAATATCACCTCGTGAAACAAGTGCAATATTTGCGGGAGGTGGCATAGGTGCGGTAATATTCGTACTACCTGTTGCTTATGCACTTCATCATTTTGGTTCACAGATCGTTTTTAGCATGCTTCTTCTCTTTTCTTCTTTTGCTACAGCATTAATGCCATTTGCTGCACAGAACGGTGTTCCTTGGATGGTATGTGTACGTGTTATACAAGGTATTTTACACGTTACCTTATTCTAGTTAAAACTAAATTAAAAAATATTAATGTTTAAAATGAAATTACTATTAATTTTTCGATCAAATATCATTTAGCAAATATTCAGATATTAATTGTTGCATTGTTAATTTATGCACGAAAGCTTATTAATTAATCGATAAATCGATATTTGAATATTTCTTGCTGATGATTGCGAAGAAAAAAAGGAGATTATGGTAATGCAAAAAAAGGAAAGTTGTAATACAATTTATGAATTAATTCATAAAGTTGATTATTAAAATATTTTAAGAATACTCCATAAATTGTTTTTTTTGTTTACTGATTTTAAGTTTTAAAAAATTATAGGTATAGCTTTGGCTTCAGCTATGCCATTGATGGGTTGTGTTAGCGCAAATTGGGCCTCAATTGCAGAGATCGGTGAAAGCTTGACTTCATTTTATTATTCTTAATACTTATCAACTGCATCATATTCCTAATATTTCGCATATCATTTATGGTTTTTTAAAATATATTATGAATTTTAATTAAAAAATTATATTAAAACAAAAATTTGAATATAATAAATTAAACAAAGATGATTGATAATTTCTCTCCAAATATCTTGAACTAATGAAAAGTTTAAAGTTTCAGGTAAATTCTTAACTTTACTCTCATTAGGCGGTCAGTTATCACAAATTCTTACGATGCCACTAGCTGCACATTTATGTGTGAAATTTGGATGGCCTTCTGCTTTCTATGCACCAGCGCTTATATCTGCTACCTTAGCATTTACCTTTTTTGCATTTTATCGTAATGATCCAGCGAAACATCCATGTGTTTCCTTCAAGGAGTTGCTTCTTATTACTGAAGGAGGTTAGCTTCTTGATCTAATTCCCACTATATGTAATTATTAACATTTCTTTTTAATTGAATTATTAAATAATAGATCTAAGTTAAGTAATTAATGAAAGGATTTCAAGTTTGACTTTTGTTATCATGACAGAATAAATTAACTTAACTTTCGATGTTTGGAATATAAAATTCCAACTAGATCCTCTCTTCATTTCTAACTATATTTTTCCTTCAAAATATCAATATAAAAAATATATCAAAAATATTAATTATTTTCATAGTAATTATTTTCATGATATAATTTTTATACTTAATTGCAGCTATACCTAAGCTATAATTAGATAATATAATATTGCTAGCAATCAAAAATTCATATTGATTTTCTCCAGAATTGAAGGATTTTGTCAAAATATATTATTTAAAATATTTGACTATTGATAACATATATATATTGATATTGATTTTATTATAATTCGATATGGTCAGAGATTGATTTGCTTGAAATATTGTTAAAGCTAACGTATCCTCTATCTAATTTAATATATTTTTTGAATGTTCGACTGGAATACTTTTGTCACTGCAATTGAATTTCTAAAAGATAACTTACTTGAATGATTGATTCGAATTTAATTTAATTTGAATCGAACTTAATTTCAATACTTGTTCCTTAATCTCTGTAGTAATTGTTTTTACACAAAATAGAGATGCAAGTTGATTTTTTTATAGCACAACGTAAGAATCGCAAAGAGATCTCGATACCATATCGATCCATTGCAGCTAGTCGTTCAGTTTGGGCTGTATGGATTGCATTTTTGGGTAATTCATTCGGATTTCAACTTGTTATTCAGTATGTCTTGTTCATAATTTCTCAATTATTAATTGAAATCTTTTCAGATAAACTTAAATTAATTAATTTTATTGATTAAATTATAGAGCTTCTGTAAGCAGTGTTAAAGAATATTCTATGAACGTATCAATATTGTGAAAATGTTAAATTGTACAATCGATATATCGAAATTTCTGGGAATTAATTAGTATACCTACAGTATTCTTAAATGCCACTTATAAAGCTATCCTATTATAACCTTTGTATTGAGCCTTTCAGGAAGCAATTATAATGATTCTTGATCAATAATTTGTAAAAGCGATCATTTATAGATATATGCCAACATATTTAAATAAAACTTTGGCAGTTCCAATCGAAAAAACTGGTCTGTCAGCGATTTTACCGCCTTTCGTTCAGTTAATTATTAAAGTGGTCGCTGGAATTCTCTCTGATAAAATAACCTGTATTTCGGTAATATATTCAAGCATTTCAAATATTGTATCTTTTTAATGCAGTTCTATGCACTGTTAAATTATTGAAAGTTTTTAATATATGTATACATAATAAATTTGAATTTCTTACCTGTTGCTAACTGTAACAGTAGAATTTAGAATTTAGAATCATTGCTTAGATTAAATTGTTTAAAAAGAAAGGCCATTGCCATGATGCGCATCAGTTCGTATGGAATATTATTCTTCAAATTATGAAAGGAAAATGCTACAGATTTAATTAACTTCAAACGATATATCAGATTTGTAATTAAATGATAAATAAATGTTTTTGCAGGAGAAGTTTAAGCTTCAATTATTTAATACGATAGCAATGGTAGGATGTGCTTTATTTCTGCTACCACTTGGTTTTCTAAATTCAAACCATGTTGGAATTGCTCTACTTTGTTTTACGGGTGCTGTAAGTTGTATTGGATTAATTGCTTGCGGTTCTATGAAGTCTGCCACATTAATTGCTCGTACATTTACTGAATTTGTTATGGCTGTTGTTCAAGTTTGTTTTTTTATCTTTTATTATCAATAAATTTCAATAATATTTGATAAAACTTGGTGGATTGTTGGAATGACTAAGAAGAAAATACTATCGAACATCTTTAAGTAAATCAATATTAACAGTGTTGCCTGTTGGCTCCTTAGTTTGATAATTTCAGGTTATCAGTAGTAATAGATAAATTTAGTCTTGTGATTCTTGATACTGTTCTAAATTGGATCCAGAATTCAACATTATAATTTAATTGCACTGATTTCTTTTCATGAACAGTTCATGAAAACTTATCGAGAGAGAGTAATTTTTTAATTTTTTATAAAAAATAGAGATAATATTTTAATTACAGCTCGTAATATGTCTCAGTATGCTCTCCGTACCATTTGTGGTCAGTACATTAGCACCGAACAATACCATACGAGAATGGCGTTATATCGTACTTACGACAGCTTTCGTTTTAATAATATGCAATGCAATATTTTGCTGGTTATGTAGCGCTGAGCCAGAACCCTGGGCTTGGCTTGGAGAAGAGAAATCTGAAAATCAATGTGAAGCTAAGGAGAAATTAAATCAGCAAGATATAGTTTAGATGTTAATATTTTTTTATCATTCAAATTATGTTATTAGTAGGGAACAATTAGATTTACAATTATTACAATTTTTGATTGTATAGTGTCAGTTTTATGAGTATTGATAGTTTATTCAGTTGTTCTCCCCCTTTTTTCACTATAGATATTTGTTTTTGATTTGAGTGGTTGAAATACGTTGTTATAAGTTAACTTTGATCGGTGCATATCCGGAATTTTGAATAAAACTTATGAAAAAAAGAATGAATGATTGGAGAGGAAGAACTGTTGAGGGAACGCATGAGAGTTGAGGAGATTTCTTTAAAAGATCCCCAATATGATTAGGAATTTCTGTAAAGAAAAATGGAAAAGATCCATGGCAGATCTCCTTAGCAGGGTTGGAAATCTTCTGTGAGATATTCATACCTGACGTTATGAATCGTTATGAAGTCTAAGACTTAAATAGTGGTGATAATCTATAATTTTACTGCACTTTATGTAATTTGCTGATAGTGTTTGACACATGTACTGTTTGTAGCAATATTTGACAAACTGTAATGGATTCTGAAATTTCCTGCTGTTTGATGTTATAATTTATATATTATATTATAAATGTTTAATTCATTTTGACTTTTGATTTAGTCCAAGTTTCTGTTTAATTAATTTGTGCAAAATTAATCAAAATCGTTTTTCTGTGGTCTTCATTTCCTAACATACCATCTTCCATCATACGATAAATCAATCTAAATTACATATGCTTTGTGATAATTAAATTCAAAATAAGATCCTCCACAGTTTTATTTGAAAATTTATCCTTTCTCCTTACCACTCCTTCTTTTCCTCTTTGGGAAATCAAGCCATATTTTTATTTTCATTTGAATCATTAGGAAAAATTATACCTTTCAGATATTGCTAAGCTTTAAATAAATAAATATATATAATGTCCGTGCTCTTTATATTTCTTGTTTTTTCGATATTTTGTTGAAATTAAAATAAAATTTCAAAATGTTATATAATAAACACCCAGAAAAAAGGGAATAACAGTCCAATATTTCTCGAGACAAACATTAATCCTTCGCAATCTGTCTTTTCTATCTTTAATAAAACTCATCAATTTACCTCAGTTTGTCTTTATATAGAATATAACTTTCTTGTCGCAGAAGATATCCTGAATCTTAGAGATTAAAATAACCCGAATCGTTATACTGACTCTCGACTTCAAACTACTTTCTACATTTAATTTGATCACGTTGTTGGTCCGTGGCCCACAGTCTTATGTCTCGCTGTGTTTCGATACGTTTCGATTGTTGGAGAAGTTGTGGTAACCTGAAGACAGGTTATATTTCCTTTGTTCTTTTCTGGGTTTCAAATGAATCCTTTCAAAGATCATAAACTTTATCGAGGTCTTCTTTATGTATGATTCGAAGTCTCTGTTCGCCTTCAGTATTGACTTTCCTTCTCTATTACATGAAGACATTCCCACCGTAACGTCAAAAAAATTCTCAATTATAATTCGAAGTATTTCATCATTTCAGTTGTAATTGAATTCTGTTATTGACTTCCCAGCAAAATATTAATTGGCCACTAGACTCTGTAGTATATTCCATTACGCTAATAATTTTATCTTCGATAGTGAACGACACGTATACTAATAAACGACAGTTTTAGAGAGATGTTAAAGAATCATAACATGTCCTGCGTCATTTAGAACTTTGCAGTGACTTCATTATATGCTTTTTGTTTTGTTATTCAAATTTATCTTATAGGAGAATCGGCACAGTCAGTAATTGTTCGGTATGCGCTCATCGATAAGGTAAAAAACTCTTTTTTTTCACTTGGAAGTCTTTTAAGCATATCCTATTGTCTTCTGAATCCATACTAAAAGTTAGGAGGGCGATTCCCTGGTTCTTGGTTTAACTACACGCAAACGTTTCTGTCAAGATAGACTCTCTTGTCCGATTTAATAATTAGCATACAACAACAAACTTGTTTGTTTTAATTTTTCACCAAATGTTCAGAAAATAGAAATTTGACATATCTTAATAAAATTTATTATAGTAATAGTGGCGCTCGAAAAAGGTTCACGATCTCTTGTTCTAATGGTTCAGTTTTTGATCAGAAAAATCAAAAAAGTGGTAATGTCGCAGAAAATGGATACAACAATGAATCTGCTAATAAGGTGAAAACTTCGTACTTATATTTACAGCTTCTATGAACCGAATGGGACTAACTTTCTTATTATATTATAGAAAGAGCATGGCTATAAAATTTTTTAATTATATAAAATAGATTTAGGTTTTAATTTCTCCAATGTCATTTGGCGTTAAAAGATGTTTTGGCTTGTGAGGAAAAAATTATATGTAGAGGGCTTATTAACAGAACAAACAGAAGGAATCACCAAAGATATTAATTTGCTTTATTCGATATTAAAGAACGAGCAGGAAGAAGTGGAGATGGAAGATGAAGAGGAAAGTAATGATTCAAAACGCGTTCGTCATCATCGTGAATCAGCAGAAGTTGCTAGAAAACGATTGAAGCTGGACTTAAAAAGCTCTGTTGATCGTGTAATTGTTGAAGTAAACTCTTTACCAAAAATAGAAAATAATGTTGCTCTCGCTAGAAGAAGCAACTCTTTTTTAGCTGCTATAAGTTTATGCTGAGTAAAACAATTCAGAATTTTTAATTTACTTATAATCCAATCTTTTGATAAACAATTTTG
This sequence comes from Cruorifilaria tuberocauda, assembly GCA_013365365.1. Classification (NCBI taxonomy): domain Eukaryota; kingdom Metazoa; phylum Nematoda; class Chromadorea; order Rhabditida; family Onchocercidae; genus Cruorifilaria; species Cruorifilaria tuberocauda. The sequence continues at coordinate 73,092 of JABVXU010000060.1, forward strand.
CATCTTTTAATTGTAAATTGTCTCTAAAATGCAATGAGAAACTGAACTGTACGCTTCAGCTGCTGATAAAAACATCACAATTTGATATTATAACTGGCTTTAATAATTCATGATTTGAAAAAAAATTTTTTCAAGTTGTAAACTAGCTGTCAAATCTTAATAAATTTAATGAAGTTACGATTTTTTATTTTTATTTTGAAGAATAGCTCTGAATCGAATGAATCAAGGGAAGGTTCCTGTGAACGTAATGATTGTGGTCATTTGAAGAAGTGTGCGTTGGTTATTTCATCCGTGTAAGCCAATTTCGTTTTATCTCATATGAGTGAGTTCAGTATTTTAATTGGTGAAAAGGTGAAAAAGAACGGGTTACAACTGATTGTCTAATCTCAGGAAGACTAGTAGTAACAAACAGCTTAAGCTTTTACTGAATACTAGCTTCGTAGCATAATTTGTGAATTGAGTTTAAAGTCGATTTCGTATATGTATTGCTGTGATGAAAATAATGATTTCCTGAAATCCTTTAATAACTTTGAAGTATTGATTTTTGGGAGAATTTTTAATATTTATTTGTATAATAGATTTCGCAGAAAATTTTCGGCCATATCTCTTCGTTATAATTCTGACATATTTCAGATGCTATGGACGTGAAAAAGATGGAAACACACATCATACAGATGGAAATTGTAACAAAACTTTTCATCATATTTCGAAGGGCGAGCATGTTTGTTGTGCATGTTACGATGAGATATGGAAGCCGTAAGTTTTAGTTTGCTACTGCTTCAGTCATACTATCATAACTTTATTAATTGGAACGAATTTAGTGGTCGGACAGGTAATGACCGTTTCAATGAATGGAAAGGAAAATGGGCTTCTGAAAGTCGTTGCACTCCATGCGTACGGCTATACATTCAGGACCAGTTACTTCCATTTTGGTTGCGGTGCAAACGTTGCAATAAATTCAGGTGTTTTTTTGCAACTTTTTAAAAATTTTGTCGCGATTTCTGATCAATATTTTGATAAAGGAATTTTTTTGTTTTGGGGTTGATTATATTTTAAGAATGCGGTAAATTTTTATTGAAATGAGGATGAAGTTGAAGTTCAATTCTAAATGAAATTCATTTTCGCTAGGAATATATATATTTGCAAAATTTTTTCAGGCATTTGCCAATTACCGTGAGGAGTATAAGTCGTGAAGATATTGAAAGATTTGTTTGTGGTAGTCAAATTGAAGCAAATAAAGCTAGCACAAAAAATCCGTGTGACGTTAAAGAAGACGAGGTACTATGTTGGTTCTTTCGTTGTTCAGAGCTTAGTAGATTCATCATCTTTCTGATTTGATATTAAATCTTTGATGATTACTCTTTAGGACAACTTTCATTCTTTATTTATTAAGACAACTTTCGTTCTTTATTTATTAAACCAAATTTTCAGTGTGTCCAAGAGGCTTCTGAAACGTTATGGATAAAGTCAGTCAGCATTCCACCTTTATTGCATAATTCTCCTGCAGCTCCTTTTTTGCGACATGAATATTATTATGATGAAGTAGGAATTAGTCCCATCAATGAAATATTTGAACATGAAAGTGGTAAATTCTTTTTTATTTCATCTTAACTTTTGATGAAAAATTCTGTCAAAAAGAATAAAAAAATTAATTTTTAAAAGGTGGAATTTTCTCATTAGATAGTCATTATCACAGTTATCATAAGGAAATTTGTAGTTTCCTTTCCAATAAATCGTTTTTCATGCGAGAAAAAGAAAAAAATATTTGTAATTATGAATAAGAGTTCTGTTTTTTTATGAGACTGGATAGGCTGTTTCTTTGTCTTGTTAGGACCTTATATACTACTCGCGCGATATTAATAATTAATGCATTTTGTAATCATCAAAACGTTAGTACTTTCGTAATCCATATTATGGCTTCTCCCTATAAACTTTTTAATGATTATTTTTCATGATAATAATTTCATTAAATGTAATAAATTTTAATTGTTGAAAAGGCGCAGTACGAAGTTTTATGCGGCCATTTAATATTCCGCATGAACAGTCGATGGCATTTTGTTTACGGCCTGATGTTATGGAATATGATGAATTACACAGTTTCCCAGAATATGCTACTGAACCAGTTGCTTATTTGGCTATGCGAAATCTTGTTATTGCTTTATGGAACCTCAATCCGTTTGTAAGTTTTACAAAACATATTTCTTCAAATTTTAAATGGTCTTAATCCAATAAATTTTTGAAGTATTGTAAATCATGTATATTACTTCAGAGATGCATAATCCTTGTCTTATTGAATTCTGCGGAATTTCGAAAATTTGGTTTTTTAGCAATATTTAACTGTGGAATGTTGTATCCCACACCTTATTTGTCGCGGTCTTTCACGAGTTTGGTATATTAATGAATTAAATCGAGTTATCAGCTTTCTTAGTCTCAAGTCTCTCATCAATTATGGTGTGTTGAATTTTCCAAAAACCTCTATGCTCACATCAAAATATAATGTAAGTTAAGTTACCAAGCTTCTGCTACAGATATTTAATATCATGGTTTAGATAGTAATGTTGCTGTTGAAAGCATGACATTATTAGTCGAAATTTCTTTATATTTTCTTTCGGGATTCAAGTCAAATTATTTAGAATATGGAAGTGGTCATTGTTGGAGCTGGAATTAGTGGTTTAACTGCGGCTCGACAGCTTCGTTCGTTTGGTGCTCGGGTAAAGGTTCTAGAAGCAAAGGGAAAATTAGGCGGGCGACTATTGGTTTGTTATATTCATATTGAGCGAATTTCAGAGAAAAATTTCTGGAAAAAATTGGCTGAATTAGAAGGATTAAACTGCAATCAATGAATTGAACTTCTTTTATATTTTTCAATTCGCAAGATTTCAGTGATTCTTGCCCTTGGAACATGAAGTTTAAAGCTTGCTTGTATTTCAAGATATGACCTTTTAAATTTTACTTATGGTAACCTTATCAGCAGTCTAATGTGTTTGTTTGGAGTAAAAGAATTTGGTAGAGTTTGCTGGTTGAATCATAAAATTATATTGTTATGAATCGTAATTTTTACGGGTCTGATGTAAGTGCACTTTTCACAAACCTTCTGGAGCATTTTTATATAAGATTTATTCATTTTTAACGTAAAATCACCATTTCCGCTTCAAATAGAAAGAAACAATACTGCAGGATGATTGGTCATTAGGCGTTGCAGTTGGCAGCGGTGCGCAACTTATCACTGGAATCATCAACAACCCCATCGTCTTAATGTGCGAACAAGTCTGTTTTATTTTATTTTTTATAAATTCCAAAAAAAATGGTAAAGCCGGAATTTTATTTACGTTATGTAAGATTAATTCTTCATATTGACTACTATTTTTAGAAATACTTGGTTTCTAAAAATTTCCAGTAAAACCATACCGTTTTACTTTGATGTTTTTATTAGGTGGGGTTTTTGGCAATTTAATCTTGCATGTTTTCTCCATTCTAGTCCTTCTAAAAAGTATATCATTAGCTTTATATAAATATTGTATTCTTTTAGTAAGCGAAAAAAATAAATGTAATGTTAGTGATAAAATGATAAAATGCGATGTTAGTGATAAAATAGTAATATAAAGCATTTAATCATTGTGAATGAGTGCAAAAATTTGACTTGACACAAAAATTGCAGATAGGTGTCGTTTATCGTGCGGTAAAAGATGAATGTCCATTGTTGGATGCGGGAACTGGAAAACGAGCATCGAGTATTTGTGATCGAGTTGTTGATGAACATTTTAATTGTTTACTGGATTGTTTAGCTGACTGGAAGCAGAATGTAAAAGTTGGTGATGAAAGTCTATATGGTAATTTCCTACATAATATTCATATTAAAGATTCTCAGAGATCGCTTGACAGAAATTATTTTTAAAATGTTAATATTATTATTTTGTTGGAAAGATCCTTATTAAGCTTCTCATCTATATTGATGACCCATCTACCATTCCATCCATACCCATCTATATTTGGAAAGCTTAATAGCGTTCCTGTAGCATCCTTTGTCAACTTTTGATTTAACTAAAATTACACGACATTTGAAAACAGGTAGTTCGAGAAATTTTATGCGTCATCATAACATTTTTATGCAACTATGAAATAAAATGCATTTTTCTTCCTCATGATAATCTTCCTAAATTTATTTCAGATCGTATAATGAGCTTGCATAACGCGTTCTTAAAAACAACAGGGTTGAAGTGGACTGAGGTTGATATATTTCTTATTTTTTCTTTTTTATTCTGCTATTGCCAACTTTTCTTTTCTTTTTTACTTCATTTTAACGCAGTTTTTTTAGGAAATAGACGCTGATTTAAGTGGTTTATTCAAAATTCAATAATTTTCTTACCATACTGTTTTTGCCTTATCAGTATATTTTTTCTTCGGTTTGTACTTCAAAATATGACTTTTGATTGCTAAAATCCATCACCATGTTTTGACCTGCTTCCTCTGTCTGATTTAGTCATTGCCTTTATTAGCAGCAAATATTCAATTCAAATCATTTCTGTTTCTGCTGATCTTTTTATTACCTGCAAAGTTAAGTAGATCACTCATAAAAATTCGCTAAGGAGGCAAGGGGCTGTGCCCAGCCATAGCTCAGTTGGTAGAGCGGAGGACTGTAGAGTGCAACGTGGTGATCCTTAGGTCGCTGGTTCGAATCCGGCTGGCTGGAGCGGACATTTTGCGGCAATTGGGTCTTTGAATGAGTGCGTTTGTTCCAGCATGTGTGAGATATATACTCTCTCTCGTCTTTTGAGGGAGAATTTCAGCAATAAAGGAAATTCACCATGGAAATGGATGGAAATTTAAGCGAAGATAGGAATCGAGTCCCTTTTATTTCCCGCTTTTTAACTCATTTTCGAATTAACGGATTTAAATTTTTAAGTGAAAATTGACCAGAGATTTACGTTTAATTTATGTTCTAATCAAATCAGGAAGAAGAACGCATGCTGCAATGGCAGATAGGCAACGTGGAATTTTCATGTGGCTCGAAATTAGATGGTGTTTCGGCTCGTAACTGGGATCAGAATGAAGCAGTGGCACAGTTTGCTGGTGTCCATGCTTTATTAACCGATGGCACCTCAGAACTAATGCGTCGATTGGCGGAAGGTACTGATATTCGATGTAATCATGAGGTTAGCCTTCATTATCTTTTTTATTTTAAAATTATTGGTACTATGGCTAAAATCAATGAAGCTTGTGAGCAGTTCATATTTGTTAGTTATAAGAAATCAAAATATTTTAGCGAAAAAATATTTGAGAGTAATTCTAAATATGTTTATTTATGTTTTCTATCAATAATTTTCAATTTTTCAATTTTCCGTTTCAGAATTACATTTTGGAAAGTATGTTTCTGTATTGAGTGTATTATGCCATTAAAGATTCTTTTAATTTATTCAGGTTTCAAGAATTGAATGGCAGGGGCGAAAGAAAATTCTTGTCAAATGCAGTAATGGAAAGAAGTATTCATGTGATAAGGTTTTTTTCAATTTTTATTTCAGTTTTGAGGTTCTCTCCACTTTTTCAGTTTCGTTTAATATTTAATCAAATTTAATTTTTTTAACTTTTTCCCATTTTTAATTATAAGGATAATGATCCTTATAATGTAAACTTCTGTATAACTTAAATATATGTATTTTGTTATATTTTATGTATGGAATAGAATTAGATCTTTTTTCACGGAAGATCAATTTCCTATTGTATTATTTGTCACTATTGATGGTAAGAACAGCATGCGAATACTTATCATATTTGAGGTTTTGGTGACTACTCCATTAGCTGTATTGCAAAAAGAATTAATCACATTTGTTCCTGCTTTGCCGTCAACAAAAACAGTAGCTCTAAAAAATTTAGGCGCAGGACTCATAGAAAAGGTTTCAATTTTACTTTTTTAAAAAATGAGAAAGGACTTTTTAAAATAAGCAGGTCGAAAACTAATACCAGAACCCCGAGATATATCTTATTTTGATGCCCGTTTTGATTTAATTATTTGAAAATTGAATTATAAAATGCTCTACTTCCATAATCATGTGAATTTAAATATTTTTGAATTCCAATATTAAGCAATTTACCCGATTTTTATTTTTTTAATATACATCAACTTTAGGTAGCAGTGAAATTTTCGCGACGTTTCTGGTTATCTATTCTCAAAAGTGACGGAACGTTAGATTATTTCGGTCATGTACCAAAAAGTGCCGACGAAAGAGGACTTTTCAATATGTTTTACGATTTCTCAACTCGTGTAAATATTCCTTAATTTCTCTGCTGTAAACGTTACCTTTATTCATCTGTACTTTTTCTTCTTAAAATTTATTTTAATATAGGCTAAAAATGTATAACTGAAGTCAGCTTGGTGTTTAATATAGAATACTTGATAAGTTATAAGATCGTGTATACATGGTATGTGTTGATTCCTCATGTATATTTTGTGCACATCTAGTCATAAAAATTGGAAAAATTGCAAACCAAGTTATAATCCTTTTTAGGGAAATAAGAATCACCATTATGTTCTAATGTCTTATGTCTGCGGTGACTCGGTAAATTTAGTAAATGAAAAAAGTGATGTGGAAGTGGTGGATATTTTTGTGGATACTCTACGCGATATGTTTCCGCAAGAAGTTAGTTTCTTTATTCAATAATAAAACTGGAGCTACTCTAATTTAGTTTTTAAATTAGTGCTTCAAAATTTTCAGATTTTAAGTTGGTACTTTCTTTAAATCCTATAAGTACTGTGCATGTTCACGTTATAGATACCAATTTCACTATTTTTGTCTTATTAGATTCTTGTAATTATAAACTTTTCGGATTCCAGAATATACCAGACCCAGAAGGTTATGTTGTGACACATTGGGGCCGTGATCGTCACATCGGTATGTCATATACTTATGTTCGAGTGGGCGGCAGTGGCGATGACTATGATAGGTTGGCAGATGATGTCGACGGAAAGTTGTTCTTCGCCGGAGAAGTATATCTTTTTGATTGTTTAGGATAAAACTGATAAAGAAAATGAAGTCATTCTTCGTAAATCATATTCTTTTCTGCGAATTCAAAATAAATATCCAGTCTAAAAATTTAGAATTCGGTCTTTCCTTCCTTCTTCACTCTTATTGCTTTATTCCTGCTATTTCTATCAATTTCTTTTCATTGAGATTTATTTTTTATACGTGTTTAACTATATTTAATTTTTTTCAATTTTCAGGGAACGAATCGTTTCTTCCCGCAAACGATGACTGGCGCTTGTGTAAGTGGTTTGCGTGAAGCAGGGAAGATTGCAAATAGTTGGCTAAAGCAAACGTCTAACTAGCTTTTCAAAATCAATATGAAGTGCGATCATAGAAAGAATTTAGATTTGATGGTGGATGAAGGAAGTTTACTGATGATATGTATTTAGTATTTGATCTTATAATATGAAGTATGGCAAACTATTTTCATGGAGAAAGGCTGTCTGATATTAACGACATCAACTTTATTTAACTTAACTAACGAGGGAACAGAAATGAAATGGAAAGAATTGTGTCTTTTATTGAAATGTCTTATCGGTATATTTTCAATAGGATTAAAATATTGTTATGAATGTTATGTTGATTTGTTTAGCTAACTGTTAAGTAAATTGTTGAACGAAGAATTTAGAGAAATACATGGATCGATTCGGTGGGTTTTCATTTCTTTCTTTTCCATTGGTGCAGTGTAACATTTGAAGGTTTTGTTGTTTCATTTTGGATTTTAAATTATTTCATGAAATTTTCTTGTGAATTAGTTTTTTTTTCGATCTCTGCTGAATTTTTTTTTACTTTTCATTCTTAGAAACAATTCTGAAAGCTTGAGTTTGATTATATTCTGAAAGCATTTGGAAAATTTGCTAATATATATTTAGGTGGAATATTTGTTTCAGAATATTTGGACTCAGAATGATCTTCAACTCTTGATAGTTTGATATAAAACGTAAATTTTAGAATACTTTGTAATTTATTGGGATACTTATTCTTAATTTTCATAAATCTGAAATGGAAAAATCCCAATCAAACTTATTAGTTGTTCAAAAACTACTTATAAAAGCTGAATCTATATTTTTAATTTCTTGCATCTCTAACACAAAAAATGAATGTTGGATTCATTAGTCAGTGACAAATACAGCAAAGACGAAGAAGTATAAATTCTTTGTGTAGCGTAAAGCTTATCTTAATTACCTCATTTCCTTAATTTTCGCATATTTTTTTGGTTTTATTTGATCAGAAGGATATCTCGGGGCTTTCACCTGCGCTGTCTCCGGTGTTAATTTGATACAAACACATTCGGATCACAGTCAGTTCAGACCCAGTGTTTTTCAACTTTTCATGTTTACTGACTTTTTTCATTTGAAAAATTTGTTTTTCATTACTTTGTTGTATTTTATATGAACTATTCCATGGTACCTTTTACAGTCAATTTCTAGTTTGTTTTTGCAAATTAATGTTTTATATTACCTGTTCTATGGCACTTTTGCAGTTAATTTTCAGTTTATTTTTTGCAAATTATCATAGTTGTTTGAATAACACTTGCTATGATTAAGAATATTGACATTTTGGAACAGTGCTATACAAAGAAAGGTTCTCGAATTCGTTGAATTCTGAGAGGAACTGGAATTTTAACATGCAAGGGAGAAGAAAAGAAAAAAAAGTTAAGGCGAAGAAAGATATGCAGTATTTAAATCCATCTTAGATATTTCTGTTTATTTTGCTTGTTTTATGAATAGCTAAATTTTACCGATAAATTAATTTTTTCAGATTAAAAAAAGCTGTTGCAAATTTAACTATTTTTAAACTTGTGTGGTTATTTGCAAATATTTTGGATTCCTTTATGATTTGAATGGATTTTTTTGCAAAATTTATTTTGTTATTCGTCAAGTCAAACAATTCATTTTCCAGTTTAAATTTAAATACGTTTTCTGCAAAACATGTAGGAGCACTACATCAATACTCATTTTTTCATATATGACTGTTCGCAGAATTCAATTTTCCAAAGATTGCAACGGTAAAAAAATGAGCAAGCAAATATTTTCAGGATTATAGCATAATTCAGCATATTATTTATTTTGAGAATTCGCTTTGTCTGTGCACCTCATTTAAGTTCTCGAAATTTACACAGCTGAAGTGAGGAAGAGTAAGTCTCACTTTTGACTAATCATACTTATTCGTAAATTGCTGTAGTGGTATTTTCTGATAATTTTTAGTTTTTATCTTACATCGGACAGGTTTATTTTACAGATTAGGATGACGTCTACATATGTTAGCTTTTGCATATATTTTATCCAACTAGTCGTACCTGTGACTAATCAATTTAACAATAATTTTAACAATAGATTAACAATTTTTGGTTTAAATATTGATCGATTGATTGATGCGGAATAAAATAATGATGATTTTTAATAGCATGCTGTAACTAGTTTTAATATATTGCTTCGATCTCTCACACAGTTATATAGTCATGGTGTTTCCTGCGTGGATGGAAGCATATGTGTTGCTTCAGGGCTACTAGCTAATTGATGCTGAGTGACCTGTACTCAATGGTTAATGGCGATGAGTAATTTATTGATTTCCAATCGATTTCTATAGAATAATTGGTATATAAAATATAACTAGATTGACTTTTAGACGGTGTTACAAAATCTTATAATGTACACGATAGATAGTACATTGCAAAGGAGCACGTCTATTGAAACTGTTTGCATGTAAGCTTGCTCGAACGTATGCATATCATATTAGCATTATATTATCAGACTATGAAGTGAACGAATAACTGATGAACGATCATTTTGTAGTAATAATTTTTGCATAAATAGGATTAAAAATTTAGGATTTCTGGATAGAAATAAGCATGTGCTAATGTAAGTATATGTATGTTTTCAGGTGTAGTTTTTAAAAATGATGCTATTATGTAGCTTATCACTAGTTTCTCATTTCCATCCATAAATTTTATAATTATTACCAAGATTGGACTGCGATGTTTGTTGAAAAATTCGTTGCGAAATTATTTTTGCGAAACCACTTAATCGTTTTTCCCAACTTATTTCCTTGATCAGTAGTTATACCTATCATTAAGAGTTATTCAAGATAAATATTACTATGAATTGAATTAATTGTAGTCTTTGTTTACATAAAGTTCAGCGATTCATATGCAGTGTTATTCATACTAATCATTTGGACCCGAATGATGGAATCTCCAAAATATTTCAGAATTTTATCTAATAATATGTCAGTGGTGAATAAACGAACAATTTATGACAAAGCTCAAGAAGATTTACGTAAAGTGGACATTTACCGCGACACCCCAATACGATTTTTTGGTACGTTTTACAATATTTATTTATCTTCACAACACTGAATACGTTGTCTAGGATAACTTACAGTGGTCAAAGCAACTAGGTAAGCACATCCTTTGAAAGTACTGTTTTTTCATTTTGAAATCTTTAGATTTTTTCAAGCTTTATCTAGTCTTGCAGATTTTATCCAAAAATCAAAATTTCAAGGAATTTTAATTAATTCAAAGTCTATTTTTAAGAGTTCAGCTTCCATTTTGTAATCTTTTTTAGTAGATCGGAGAAATTTAATGAACTTACCTATTATGAACTATGATGGACTTAATTGCACTTTTAGCTTTGTCATTATTTGGAATTATATATTCCTTATGTTATTTAGATTTTTGTAATTTTTTTCAGGTTATGCAAATGAAATTGGTGAAGCATTTCGTGCTTGGGTACCGGCAAGTATAGTACAGTTATCATATGTCGTTGCAATGGGTTACGTTTTCTCTGACACAGCTGATAAAAGTCGAAAAACTTATCAGGTTGAATTGTTGGCTTAACTTTCTCCAGATATTTGAAGATGTATTTCCAACTAAAAGATCAATGGAACAATTTAACAGTTTACATTATTAGAATTTACGGCTATATAAATCATTGTTGGAAATAGGATGCCGATCAACTAGGAATTTCATTTTATGTGTTATTGTTTAATTAATAATATCTATTGAAAGTTTTGTTCCAGTTAAATTACCTGAACAGTAAGGAACGTTATCGAGCCGTTGCTCTTCGTGCTATTGATACATTAATTTGGCAAAGTTTGGCATCTGTTGTCATCCCTGGATATATGATCAATCGCGTTTGTTGTTTATCCATTAAATTTCTTAGCTGGTTAGTAATTATCTATGCAAAGAATTTGTACTTGATTATGTCAAAAAATTTGTCATACATAGAAATATAGAAACACTGAAATATGTGTTAGCTGTTAATATAACAGATAATTGATGATTGAATAGTAGAAAATATAGTATTTGTCTTCGACAAATCTAATATTTAATGAAAATAACATTTATTTGCATGGAAGATACCAAAGACAAAGAAACTCTCCGGTTCTTCCGACATAATTCTCAAATACAAAGATTCATTCTGTTTGAATAAAAATTATGATGCCTAATCTCTGGATTTGCTTTTACGAAAGTTATTGGAATTAATCCTATGATTTAAAGGTCAACAAAGTGGCCATTGAAAGCACAAAAGCTGACGTCAACTATACTCGGACTATGTGTCATCCCATTCATTGTGAAACCAATTGATACAGCCGTTGAGATTGGAATGCAATCTTCAATAAGGAAGTTTTATTCGGCGGGAGTTTTAGAAAAGTAGTAGCTTCTATCATAAAAAAATTTCGGTAAATCTTTGTTTGATTTCTTAGAATTGTAATTTTCAATGTCTTTTTGTTTATTTTACTTCGAAATATGATTAGGAAGGTAGTTGACTCCAAACTTTAAATTCTGAGGTAATTTTCAAAACAGTTCTCATATCATCTAAATTACACAAATGGTGCCAAAACTAGAAAGCATTGCTAACAAATGAAGAACATCAGATAGCAGCTTTTGTACCGGTTATTTCGACATTCTCAGTGATTATTATCAAGTGCACTTCTGAATGTACCTCTTTAATGTTTTGTTCCTTGGCACTAATCGCTTCAGTTGAAATCCAGCACTATTACTGCTTTAATGCTTTAATAGTATTGTGTTGTTCTTCGATTGTAGAGATTATCTAGATTTTATGGGAGTTTAATTTGATCATGACAGATTTGTTTATCCTGTATTTTCAGCAACTTATCTTTAGCATATACTTGTTTACGGCATTAAAATATTTGGAATCAAGTCTTTCTGAAGTTGAAATGTATTAATTTTCTGATAAATGGATCAGATTTTGTATTTTATTTTATGTTTGTTAGGATGTTCCTGTATTATTGGTACTTATATTATTTCGAGTATTTTTACAGAAATAAATGTTGAAGTTTGTGTAAAAAAATTTATTTTGTGTAAATTGCTCACTTTTAGTATTTTTCATTACTTCTTTCATAACTATGATTGTCTATTTTAATTACAGATTTTTGCATAATTTTGTTTGATAATATTTTGCATAATATGGTAATCTGCATTTGCATTATATTGTGATGTAATCCGCATTGCCTCTGTTCAAATTTCTGTATATTTTTTGGTTCCATAGTTTGCCGGCTGACTTCCCTTAAATTGAGCGTATTATTTATACTTCTTCAATCTTGCGAGATCGTTATTTTTTTTGAATCTTTATCACTTTCCTAAATATTTCTTCGTCCCCACTATAAGAAGTTACTACCTTATTAAATTTATATAAAAGTATGGTCATGCAAATAACAAATTACTGATCATAATGCTGCTCGTCTTTTGTTAACGGAATTGAGGGCAAATAATGCAGCTTCTTGCTGGTTGTTGGATATAGTAGGACTAAATAGTTGAGGGTTTTTTATCCTTTTAATTGAGCCATATTTCAGGTTTAGATAAAGGCATTAGCGAGAAGAAGTAATTGTTGTCTTTCTTTGGTTAAAAGTTTGCCGCATCTCATATAATGAACGAACAAGAATTCTTCCCTACTCACTTAACGGAAGACGGAGGGTATTTGTTTATACATTTAGTTTGTTGTTTTTTGATTTAAAGCTTTTCAAAAATTCAAATAAATTTTATTTTTGTAGTAGGCATTGATTTAATTTATTAATCTGGATAATATTAATAGCTATCTGACCTAAGTTTCTTTCTGGGGTTTTTATTATTTTGTTTTAGTGTTATGAATATATATTCAGTTCTATTTTTTAGTTCTTCCCTATTTATCAAATTTAATTTTTCAGCTTAGGATGGTACTATTGTAGTACTATTTCATCTACTATGAATCTGCTCTACAATGTCGAGACGTTTTTCTTACATGAATTATTATTACTCTGAACCTAATAACAACTTCTATATTAATTTGTTTCATTAATTTCAAAAGGATACAGATGTCAAATAAATTATTCCGATCTTTCTGCTATTTGAAGATCGCTCGGAATGAACCATTTCTGAGAGTACAATTCTGTTTACTGCATTCATCCATTTGTCGTTCTTAGATTTCCGGGTGTTGATAACGGTATGAATGGAATAGTGGATAACATCCGGACACAACAAGGACCTCGAAATGAACTAGTCGAGCGGTAACTTGTTATTTTCGTACATTATGAAACTTGAGTGTTGCAATGTTAGATTAGTAGTACTGAAGCATAATAGTTGCTAAGATGTTTAGAGATCAAATTATCATTACATTAATTCTCAAAATATTCTATATCACCATATCGTTCTTTGGGAGTGAAAATTATTTTTATTTGAGCGGTTGCAGGATAAATAGTTATAGCATTACTTTCTGACCTGTCATCTATTTTTAGTTTTTGAATTTATCTTCAGCGACCTGTTCTCTGGTATTAATTCTGGGATCAATTTCGATAAGTATGAAGAAATACCGGTTCAGGCAACAGGGAATGATGTGCCGCCTCCATGTGAACTGGTAGTATTTTATTTTTATAAAGCCAGCAATTACATTTAAATTTAATTTTCGAAGAAGAAAAGATCAAATACAAGATCGTGTAAATTCAACTTTCGTCTTCATACACTTTCGGTGTGCTTAAAAACTGCTTAAAAACTTTTCATGGAAGGAATTTTCTTTCTTAACAAATATTTATAGTTCGGTGAATTGCAACTGCATCCGTGGCTCCAGGAAAATATTAAGAAATTGGGATATACGAAGCCAACGCCGGTCCAAGTATATTTTGTTTCTATTTAACGCTTGAGAAGCTTCGCATTTATGTTTTTGAAAACTTTTTATTATTTTGGTCATCTCCATTTTCTTTCTTTTTTCAGAAGTATTCCATTCCAAGTTTACTGAACTGCCGCGACCTAATGTCTTGCGCACAAACTGGTTCAGGAAAAACTGCAGCTTTTTTAGTACCGCTGATCAATTACATTATTCTAAATGAGTCGACTGCAATGAAAATGGTAGGTAAATTCAAAACCATCCAGTAAACTCGTTACTCTGTGTTTGTTATGTTTCCGACTCAACTTATAAAGATTAGTTTTGTCTCCAATCTGCTCTAACTAAATCTTGCCAAGATTACCTGTCAGGGGTCAGTTATAGCAGCAGCAGTTAATCGAAGACGATGCAAATTGAAAAGACGTCGGAGTAAACTGATAACACAAATTAATTACCTCAAGTAGGCATGCGGATATCTTTCAGATGTTCATATTTGCCTCGTTAGCTTTTATTTATCCATTATGTCCATTATTTATTCATTATATTTATCCTTTATATTAGTTTTCTTTAGTTTAAGAAAACAAACTTTTTAGACTTCCATCTCTGTAATTTGATACAACTAATTGAATTAATTTAAACGTATTTCGCGCTTCTAGTTTCCATCTGCTTGTTGAATTATTTACAGCCACAAGTCATGAATACCAATCGTTGTGCAGTATCTCCGGTTGCACTGATACTATCGCCAACCCGTGAACTGGCTAAGCAAACTTATAAGGAAGCTTTGAAATTTGCCTATCGAACTAATGTTACATCTGCCGTACTTTATGGTGGTCGTGAAAATTATCGCTATCAAGTACGAAAACTAACGGTATGCTGCTGGTGAAACATTATGATAAAGTATTTCATGATCATTTTTTCTGCAATCTTGTGATTTATATCTAATCAAAAAGAACTTGAATTTCGCAATGTTCAAGCATAAAATTACATTAATTTCTCAGTATGGATGCCATTTACTTATTGCCACACCGGGGCGCCTGCTGGATTTGATGAGTCAAAATTTTGTCTCTCTTCACGAATGTAAGTTTTTGATACTGGATGAAGCAGATCGAATGCTTGATATGGGTTTTGAACCTCAAATTCGTCAAATTGTAGAGTGTTATTCGATGCCGGAAAAGGTTTAGTTTTATAAATAAGTAAATAAATAAACTGTTTGTTGTATTTATTTTGGTAGATGTATGCTTTATGTTTTATGACTATAAAAGTCAGATGATACAGCCTTTAGAAAGTGACTAAAGTTTAGCCTTCTATCCGCATAATAAATTTAAATTCAAGATTACTTTGATCTCAGAAATGTTTGTATGACTTAATAACATTTCGCAACTCACTATTTTTTAGGGTAATCGTGTTACTGCAATGTTTTCTGCGACATTTCCAAAAGAAATCCAATTATTGGCACGGGATTTTCTTATGCCAAATTATGTATTTCTTGCTGTTGGACGTGTTGGTTCAACATCCGAAAATATTGTGCAAAAAATTATTTGGGTTGAAGATTATGGGGAATCGGCAAGTCACAAGAAGCGCTTGCTTATGGAGCTTCTCGATAGTGATGGTATTTCTTTCTCTGATAAATATATTCATCAGCTTAAAAATGTTTACTGTTCCGGGAACTTTATTTCTCCACAAGTTCGGTGATTTGGAGAAAATTTGGTGGACTTTAGTGCGTTTCAAGATAATAATAAATTCATAAGTCTCTTAAGTCAATCCATAATACTTCACGCAATACAACTTCGCGCTTTTTAAGAGCGATTAATATTCATTCCCTCTAGATTTTATTTGGTTTTCAATTTGCTCATCAATTAAGCTAGTTTTTTTGTTCTTCGAATATAGCATAGGAAGTCTTATATGCTTAAAACTTTTGGAGCTGTTGTTCACTCTCAGACCTATTTTCAGGTTTTAATGTTTGTAATTCGAGGATAATAAGTTACTTTGGAAGAATTGACAGTTCTTTTTTGAAATGGATATTCTAAATCGAACTCACCTTATTAAGTTATACAAATTTCAGCGAACAGAGGACTTACTTTAGTATTCGTTGAAACAAAACGGAGTGCAGATGAGTTAGCAGGGTATCTTCAGCACAAAAGCTATAACGTCGTACGCATTCATGGCGACCTTAAGCAATGCGATAGAGAACGTCATCTGGAAATGTTCAGATCGGGACAAAAAAACATATTAGTTGCCACGGCAGTGAGATCTTTTCTACATTTCTATGAAATTCAATTCAGTTCAAAAAATACATTCCTCTACCGTCGTTCTTAAAATGCTTAAGGAAATATTATGCACAAAAATTTAGGTTGCAGCCAGAGGTCTTGATATTCCAAATGTGAAGCATGTAATCAACTTCGATCTTCCCAATGACATTGATGAGTATGTTCATCGTATTGGTCGTACAGGGCGTGCGGGGCATACTGGACTGGCAACTTCATTTTTCACTAATCGAAATCGGAATATCAGTCATGATTTGATGAATCTCTTGATCGAATCTAATCAGGAAGTGCCGGATTGGCTGGAGGAGATAACTAAGGAAAGCTGCAGAAACTATTCCAAATACTACGATAGAACATACGGAGGGTTTCTTTTCAATCTTATGTTTTTTCATATGCATATTGAAGCGCTATAATGGAATAAGGACAATTAATAAATATCACAGTGAAAAGTAATCATATTAATTTTTGCCTGTGCTGTGTAAATACAGCAGGAATAGCATATGATGGCTTTCAGACGTTTTGGTGGACGTGACCATCGTTTGAATGCTGAAACTGACTCGTTTCATTCCAATCGTTCCACAGGTATGGCACACAATTTTGCGGAAGAATCAAATTTTGCTCCGTTTTACAGTCAAAACAGCTTTTATCCATCGTTAGTTTTTCCTCTAAATTTCCTCGATAGTTTTGTACAGCTTACATTTAATTTAATGCAATCAGTAAGCAAAATTGCATATTGAGAAGTGCGTTATTGACTGTTCATATCACACACATAGCACTGACAAACACTGTAATATTTATTTTATCCGACCTGATGATGTCATACGGAACAGAAAGGTTAAAAATTAGTTGTATTTTTATTAAATTTATTGCCATAATTAACTATGGTTTTTGGTTTCAGTCATGTTGATCCTCGGAATATTTTTATGAATACAGCGCCTGCTGTTTATCAAAGTAATATGTATGGGATTCCTCAGATTTATCAACCACATGGAATTCCCTTTCCATTCGTACCGTCTGTTTCAACTGCTCGTGCGGACTACTGGAGTCGAGCGTAAGTTCATGAATTGGTTCCTTTCATAGGACAAAGTTTCCTTACTTAGATATTATAAATATGTGGTATTTTTTCAAATTTAGGTTCCACGATTAAATCTCATTTTCTTCATAATGATGTTTTACCGTATATTAGTAATGGTGAGATGAAATTTCAGGTATTCACAACCTAATAATTTAGCTTATGGCGGGCATTTTGGGACTCAGACATCACAAACAGCTTTCGGCAATTGGCAACGTTAATTTTCTCAGATCTCTTTTTGTTCTATTTTGTAGCTTAAATTATTAATTGTTCCTTTTTCAGCTTTGCTCTAATTGTGTCATAACTTTTGCATTTCATTTTCATTTTATTATATAAAAATTTTAGGTTTGAATTATTTTTAATTTAAAGTGCTGAAAACTAAACCATTCTTTAAAGCAGTTTATTAAAATCCAAGTCTGTTTCGGAGTGATAAACATAGCTTTTCCTGATCAAGATAATTAACATCAAATATTTATTTAAATTTTTGCAAATATAGTTTTTAAAGGTTCAAAAAAGGATAAAAAACTTAGATAATAAAAGAATTATACTTCTACTATATGTTGAAGATGTATTTACTTTTTTCGATGATTTAAAAATTCATTCTTGAAAGCTTCTCATAAGTGTATATTTGTCTTGGTTTTCGAAATTTTCAGCCGATTTCTTTCTTGACATATCAGTGACACTATTTAATTAATATTTGTTTCATTTAATTTCCCATTAAAATCCTTTTTTACGTAGCATCTTCCTCTTGGTTTTGTTGCATGTGAATTTTTTTTGTTTTCAAATACCTCTTCAGATACAACTCATCAAGAATTTATAACTCTTATTAGTTAATATTATGACACATCTCTTTCATCTCCATATTGCCATATCGAATGTCTGGGAAAGCCAGTATGTGAAGATTTAGCGAGACATTACTTATTATTTCTAGATACTATAAAAACGAGTTCTTAGGGATTCATGAATGAAATTTATATTTCGAAATCACGTTAATTCATTCATTCAATCTTATATCTGCAGGATTACATTAAAAGTTTTGTACATAACATATAATGAAAAAAACTTCTGCATCAGAAATTTAATTGATTGTATTCCTAGACTACGTTTATTTTCAGAAATCTAATTATTTCTAAAATAAATGGTATACCTTAATATGGAAATTGAACAAATTCTTAGATAATTGTAATCGTAACAGAATAATATCCGAAGTAAATAGATCAAGATAAATACATCCTATTATTTTCGATTCATAAGCTGTTCGTATAAGCTTTGAAATTCAAGCGTAACGATAGCATCGTCGCTGATTTTCAACTTAATTCCTTCATGTCATTGGCACCTTGATATCTTTGTATCTTACTTACATTTGTGCCTTAAGCAGTGCCTAATTCTAACATTTCGTAAACGTATTCTCCTACTTATATCGTGCAATTACTTCATTTTATATTATGATGCTTCAGGAGAAATTTTGTTGGTTCACTTTGTTATATGCTTTTTTCTCCTTTTTTTATGAGAGAAGGGTAAGATAAACTGGTCGCTCCATATTTCTTGTTATTTTGATTGTCTTTTTTTTTATAATGAAGTATTGTTGGAAGATTTCAAGGAAATTATTAATATCCTATAAAGTACGTTTTATTTTCATGAAAGTCTACAGCAATGTTGCATCCGTTTTGAAATATTCAACCAGTGATTTCTCAGGTGAACTGGTACAGTCGCTTATTTCAGTTTCGGTTTTACTATTATTTAAGTCTTTGTCATCATTCGAACTATCAGATCGTTCATCTCGTTGGCTCTCTTCTTCCGGACTGACTGATGTTCGCCATGATTCTTCCATAGAATCACCTGCTGAGCCACATGTTATCTGGAATTCACTGAGCCTATATACAGGTTTAGGATTAATTCTATTAGCGATGAGGAAAAGATTTTAAGATTTTATCATTATTATGAGTTGCAGAATAAATTGGAAAAAGTTTCTCGAAAATAATTAACTGTCCTCAAAAATGTTATATTTGAGAAAGCGAGAGAAATTCTTCGAAATTTTTGTGTACTTTACACAATTTCTCAACTTCAACTTACATTAAAGAACTAAATCAAAAATGCTTTCCTATATCAGAAATTCTAACAGTTTATAAGTTTTCAATAATTAAAAAAATATATACCGGTTCATGAAAGGAAGTACTTGGAAGAGATGGTGCATGAGTTAAGTTATTAGAAGCTTCACGACATTGTATACTATTACGACGAAATTTTGCTCGAGCATTTTGAAACCAAACCTGAGATAATGTAGTATTAAAAAAAGAATAAACGATAATAATGGACATATTGTAGTACGCATTACATTCTATATGAAATGTTGCATGACGTCTTAGAAGAGCTTTCCTACTTTTCAGAGAGCTATGGACTTTATAGCATAATATTCATGAATATTGAGTATTGGTAGTGTATTTACATCAAAAATTTTCCTTTTAATTAAAAAAGTTTCAAATTACCTGCAAAACTCTTTTAGTAAGACCGGTTCTTTGTGCCAATTGTTTCAAGTCTTTAGCATCCGGATTGTGATTCAAATTGAAATAACTTTTCATTGTCCTCAATTGGTGATGCTTGAAACTGGTACGCATTCGTTTTGATTTATGCGTTATGCTTAACATTTCTTCTTCAACGCAATCTATAATCAGATTTTATTTTATATTCTATAAAGAAGAGAAGCTATCAAATATTCACACTTTTTGGTCCATAATGTCAAATATCCGAGGAGCTTAAGGTACGACGAGCAATGAGAATATGTCGGAGCAATTAGAGATATGAAATCCATCTGATACTGATAGGTCAAATTATGATGGAAATGTTAAATAGTTTCAAAATTCGACAGTAGTATTGTATATGCCATCTTAGTAATAGCACAACACCGATAGTTCATGCATACATATAATTGACCCACCAATAGCTATTTATTTGACTCTTCATTGGCAAATACTGTATTTATTTTGCTAAAAGATGCAAAGGTCGAATGCTTCATTACTTACTTTAATAAGAGATATCCTGAGATATGTACCGTAGTATCAGAAAGAAATGTGTCTTTAAAAGAACTGAAATAAGCAACAATCTTTCCTTAGCCAAAAGTTATACAAACATTTTGTTATCCACGGAACAAAGCAGCTGTTTGAATGTGTTTAATAAAGCCTACGTTTTCTATATATCCGCCAATTAGCGCTTAGATACGGTAGTTATATATGAATCTGCTCATCCATATAATATCTTTCATAATTTCTATTGCATTTCTAAAATTTAATACTTTCAAGTGCTCATATTACAGCTTGAAACGTTCATCAGTCGATTTATCTCCCTTTTGCTCTTCACTTTCACATTTTTCATTCTTTCTCAAAATTGGATAATTTGCTTTATTCCACTTTCTTTCACAGATATGATAAAAGAAAATAAAATTGTTAACTTTATCCATGGAGTTGTATTTATTAAAAAAAAAGTGATATGAACCAAGATATGAATCCAAGATATGGATTTCTAAGATATGAATCATAGAATCAAAAACAGTTTTGCCGTTGAAATATTAAAAAATGTTTGATAACATTTAAGTGACATTATTACTCTAAATACTAAAATTACAAAAATATGTGAATAAAAGTGACTGGTAATGTAAGCGTTTAAATAGAATGTGTAAATTATATACTGTTCAAACTTCACTCTTCCAATAGAATTTGAATTGAATTCTTAAGTTTAAAAAGCTTGATGAAGAATGTACAGTGGCTTTATACAAGCTACTACAAATACCTATCTCAAAAGTGGCTGAGAAAGGTTGAAGGATTTACCGGTAAATGAAAAAAATTAATTAAAAAACACCAGTGCCAACCGATACTATCTGTAGTACTCTCCATATCCTCGTTTAATTTTTTCCATTTCTGACAACGCTCTTTTCCTCGTACCAATGAATCGGTAATTCGCAGAGAATTGTCATCAGTAGGATTGATTGCACCAAAATGCACTGAAACCTGAATATCATTTCCTTACTGAATTAAAGCACATATCATAGCTTATCATTATTGATTCATTTGTTAAATATTTCCTTTTAATAGCAATATTAATTGCAAAGAAATTGTAGGTTTTAATTTCTTTTTTAATCCTTGACAATACAAATTAAGGAATTTCGAAATTCATTCATCTCTTTCTCACATTCATTTCCTTTTTTTCAAACTTCATTTGTATTTAATCGAGAAGCTGTTATCAGTACTTAAACAATAAAAATTTAGTGATAGACAGAAAAGAAGTAATTTAATTCCTTCATTTATCTTCATTACATCAACGGGAAGGAATTTCTTTTCTGTTTTAGAAATTTACAAATTGTTATCGCTTTTTTACTATCCAAGTATCAGAGATGAAAAAATAGAATATCTGTCTATTCTACTTCCATTTACTTCTATCCTATTTACCACTTCTGCATTATTTTATTAAAATTACTAGCTGTGAAATGAATTACCAATAATTTCTGCAAAAGTTAATTAGTAATTGACTAATAATTTCATTTTATTCTGTTTATTTTAAGGTTGACTTTTAACGATTATTAACACATTAACGTAATGATAGGTAAAGTATCAAGCATTGATAAGAATTTGCTCTATAATAAAATTATGAAGTTGAAAAAAAAACTTAAGGAAAATATGGAAATGAAATAAGCACCGTGACAATACAACGTCCCCTTACATCCCATCATGAACAGTTCACTCGGTCGAAGTGGCGCAGAACAAACGCAACACGTGAAACATTCCAAATGAAAAATTGCTTCATTAGCTCGCATGACAATATCATCATCACATAATACAGAAGCACATCGTTCACAACGTTTACCGTATTTACTGTAAATAATTTATGAATTTATCTAAAATATCACTGCTGAATAATTATCTATTTTAATATTTTAAATTATGAAATGTTCAAAATTATGAATAAAGTAAAAATATATTGGTTGCAATATGATATTTGATAAAATTAGAATTAATTTCGCTATCATTTCAAATATTTGATAGATAAATTGCAAAAATAAATAACAATCACTGAGATGAACAAACTTCATAAAGCCAATGAATGTAAGTTGCGTATCACGTAGTTAGTTTAATTCAACTTTAATTTTTATTTTAATAAAACAATAAGTCTTTACGCATATAATAAGTTTTTACGTCTAAACATAAACGTTTAAATAATCAATAACAAAAGAATAACTAAAACATCCAATATTTGATGTCCTATAGATAGGAATTGTCTTTTGAAAAATTAACAGCAAATGGAATAAGTTTTTTTTTCTTTTACCTGAGATAATCATCGCGACAGAATACCATCCCATCTTTGTAGTAACAGGTGGATGAGCTATGTAACGTGCAATGACATAAACAACAACGTAAACATTCATAGTGCCAGCTTTGTTCGTTCATGAGAAGGAAGTGTTGATCCGTTATGGGAATCATGCAAGACACACAACAACCTGTTGTTATCATTCATTATCAATTAATTTTCCAAAATTAAAATAAAACATGAGTTTGAGAAAAAAGAACTGAAAAATTCGGTGATAACAATAAATAATTATTCATTGATTTTAATATTGATGAATTTTCGATTGATAGATCATAGATTGATTATTTCATCGAAAGTTTTGCACTTTCTTACAATATCATCTATTAATTTAAACTTAGAATTAACAATGAAAGATAGTAGTTTTTATTTCTGTTTGTATTGTTTGGAAAGAGTACCTGCGGTTGCAACTTGGCATAGAGCAGTTGAGGTTGATGGAACGATTGGTATTGGTGGTGATGAACCGGTTTGAGTGTTATCATTTAACGATGATAAATATATCATCCGGAAATAAACCACAAATTAAGCATTACAGAAAATACAAAAAATTTGCTGAGAAATTATGAAATTTGCAATTAATTTAAATAAATTTCTCGAGTAATATCGAAAGAAATTTTTGAAAATATGTTCCATTAAACATTATATTATTCCATAAGCTGCATTTATTCACAAATTAATTAATTGAATTTCCAATATCACGTCAGTTAAAAAATTTCAGAATGAAATTTTCCAAAAGAATTTTCAAAAACAACAATTATGCAAGGTATTATTACATGAATTATAATTAAACTTTTCGAATAAACTTTTTGAACAACAGAAATGTTTTTTTTTCTCTCCAACAAATCCGGAATTCAAATCAGATTTCAGGAAAAAAAGTAAAAAACAAGAATTGAAAAGGGTATAGAAGGTTGGGTACATGAAGAGTTGAGTTGTATACGGCTTTGCAAGGATTGAGAGAGGATTATCAGAGTAGATGTAACAACAATTTTCCGCAAACAGATTATAATCATACCTCAGTCTTTTCAATCTCTCACCCTTGACAAATCATATCAGGATGATATTTTATTATTGCCAACCAGTATTATTTCGTTTTGTTTATCGATAATATTTCCTCATTTAACTTATCTTTACCTTTGATAACTAACCAAAAAAAGGCTTGAAATTTATCGCTAATCGTTGACCTCAATGCTACGATTACTACTACAGAACGTCGATTACTGTTGAAAAGCTGAAATACAGCTTTTTTCGATATAATAAACTAAAAAGGAAGAAGTGGCTTTTTTGGTAAAGAATACACGTTATTGTGAATAAATATGAGACGTGGGGGAAGAAAAAGAGAGGATGCATGGATGACCAGTTAAACTCTTCGAAGGACACTTGAAAAATGAGGATGATAATGCGTTGCAGCTTGTTTTAATGATCATGATAATGACCGAAACGGATTACAATTTGATGCCAAATCATATACAGCAATAGCAGGTGAAAAGCTAACCGTATAAAGCTGAATCCAACCGAATTCGCTTACAGTTACCATAAAAGATATTAGAGAAAAACTGTATCCGTTTGTCAGAAGAATAACAAATGTGATCCGGAATATATAAGTTACATTTACGGAGATCTATCTCAGTTATTATGTGAATAGAGATGAATATAAAAGCCTAAATGAAATTGAAAAGCAAAAAAAAAGGAAAAGAGGGAGGGAAAGATCAAACCGTGAGAACAAGTGAAATTGATTTCTGCATATCGTTTTGAATCTTTTAAAATTTTCCACAATTGAAAAGAATGAAATACAGAATCAATCTGATTTTCCAACGATTCGTACGAAAAACGTGAAATAAATTGTTATTTATTTCACTTGATAAAATGTGATAAAGATTGACTGGGAAGAGTTAATGCTCATGGATACGTTCATTAATCTCTTAAAAAAGCAACGGAATCTATATATAATCAATGAAGCCCTCAAAGTATCAATTGAAAATCAACAATGATAAAATATCATTGAAGAATACTATGAAAAAATCTACACTTGACGTATAATGCGTTTCTTCAATTAAGCTTGAATAAGCTAGAAAACTTCTATTTAATGATAGGTGGTAATTAAATTAAGTCAGATAATATCGTAGTAAGACTTAAAGAAAAAGATCTTAAATTCTTGAATTTTAGTGAGATTGTAAACATAACTATGAAGTAACAACGTAAGAAAAATTGACAATATCATATTTCACTTATTTGAAATTTCGATTTTTAACCTGAACAATAATTTTAACTCTGGTTACTGTAAAACCATTAATTCAATCTATAAACTTTTCCTGATTTTTGATAAAATTTTATCCATCCATCTGGCAAAGAAACATAAAACAATCCCTAACATAACTTTACACTGGCGAATTTAACAACATCATAAAAAAATCGTTCGTTTTACACTCTTCAAATGGTATACCATATTCTTTAATTTGCTTTATGGCACTGTAAATAACCAGTATAGTGGCGAAATAGTGATAATGTGATAGTTTTAGACTTTATCCATATGTTAAATTTTTCCATATTAAATAAATTTATAACTGACTATAACTTTTTTTTCCTTTTTAATTAAAATATCACAGGACATTTTAGTCCTCATGTCAATAAATTCATATGTTGATTAAATAAATTAAATTATATGTTTAGTAATTTCGTATTTTCGATCAAGTCCCTTCATTACCAACGAAATGGATGAAACATATCTATCGTACTGATCATTAATAGTTAAAGTATTTGGAAGATTATTAACTTAGCTAGAGAGAGGAGAGAGGAAAGAAAGGTAAAATTGATATCTTTTATTAATGTTTTTCTTGAATATTTCTTCAATATTGTATGAAAGATTGATTATCACGAAAGAATTTCAACAATTGGAAGATAATAATTTTGAGAGAGAGATACAGTATCCAAAGGCGGTAAAAAATGAAAAATCAAAAAATATTGAAGAGGAGTGGTAAATTTGCACTTGTAATTATGTCTAACAATAGCTTTTCACAGATGCATCACCGATCCAGAGATTTGATGATAGAAAAAGAGATTGTCGGGTACAGCAGGGGTCATGAAGGTGTGATGATGATGGGATGACCTCATGGCAGGGGTCCATTGTACTGCTTGCTTTTCCCTACTTATATCTCATCTTCTTTCACTTAGCTTTATTCTTGTTTGTAATTTGCAGAAAATTCCATCCTTACATCCTTTTATAAAGAACAGTAACTACTGTCTTTAACAATGGAAATTGGAATTTTACTAATAAAAATGAAAGAATTAAAAGCAAAACTGAAATTCCACTAAAAGAATTATCAAAATTTCCTATCTCAAAACTAAGAATCACAATGATGAATAATTACTGAGCATCATAATCATACTCAAGTTTATCAGTATGATCATTTCATCATGAGACTTATGAGATTTCTGATAAAATGGAAAGATGAAATGTGAGCATTTAAGAATGAGCAATGCATTTATCGATGATTGGCGTGAAAAGCGAGAGATACCGTATGCTTAGAAGATGATAGCAAGTATTTAGTTATTCATTCGATCGAGAAGGATAAAATTGTCTAATTGAGAGATTTGCTAAGAGTTGAGGAATAAACCAACATTTGATGAAAGGAAGAGAGAGAGAGAGAGAGGAGGAGAAGAGAGAAGCCTATCTATCATTTTTAGCTTATTAGTCGAGCTAAATTCGAAGTGCTACTTAAAAGGGAGGTTATAGATGAAGCATATCAAGTAGAAAAGTATAGGGATAAGCCGACGATCACAATAGATACCTTTTCATTAATGAGTCTCCGATTCAAATATTGTATCAACAGACAGGTTCCATTCAATGATACTTGTTTACCGTTACGGTGTACTATCTACTCTACCATCTTTTAATCTTTATGATTCATAATAATAGTGGATTTTTCATGAAATATTTTACTATTTTGTTTTTTATTACTAAAGTAATAAAGTTTGAATTCTACTTTATAGTTTGTTTTCGTTTCTTTTTGTCAAGTGATATCAAGACTTAAAACGAAAGAAAGAGAGAGAGAAAAAGATTGCTTACATCTGCTTATTTGTTTATTTAGTAATTAATTGGTGAAGGTGAGAAACAAATGATCAATCATTGATTACAATTGCGATTGCATACATTCTCCTTTTGTAATTATACTGCTACAGTAATAATTTACAAAAGTGAATGATTCCTTATTTTTTTGCGCTTATTCAAACTGAGAAGCAACAATGACAACAACGATAATATCAATTTTCTGGAACCTTTTGAAAAATATGAAAATTTCCATTAAAAAATTTCATTACTTTGTTATATTAAGCATAAACTTTATGGATTGAGTGGAAGTTGCAATTTGAGATCAGAAATATCTTGTATTTTTAAAAGAAATTTTATTTTTTTCTTTTGATTTTCAGATATTGACAAGTATCTTTGAAGATAAAATGAGATTTTTCACAGTAATGACATACTTTTTGATGATGTCTAATCCATAAAATTATTATAATCTTCAGCAAATTATCACAATTAGCACGTTTTGGTATAATTTTGAATTATGATTCAATATAGTAGCTAGAGTCAAGAAGGTTATCATTGTTTGATTAAACATTGATTAAATTCTAAAAAAATTATTTCAAATTTTTGTTTAGTTACTGAATGATTAATTAAATTTTAGTTATTAAATGATAACAAAAATATCACAATTTCATCGTCTAATCTGTTAATTAATTCGATTTGGTTGTTTAATCGTATTTGTCTTATAAGAATAATTATTAATAATCTTAAATTCATTTCTAAATTACAGCATACATACTTGAAATATCGATTTTTGTGGATTTCTCAATTATACTGTAAAATATGACAGTAATACGAGTACAGTTTGCTTTTTTTCTTAACCAATGAATCATTTATTCATAAAAAATTGGCTCACACTTTCTTATCAGCGCCAAATATTTCACCGCCAACACCAGCAAGAGTCTGAAAAAAAGTAAAAGAAGAAGGTGATATATTTCTTCTTATCACATTTTCTTTATCATAAAATTACTAGGATTAATAAAGATAAATTAAACTGAATTTAAGACATTTTTTTGATAGAAGAAAGAACGCTACCAAAGATGAAAATGTTTTTTTTTTTGAATTTGGAGAAATTTCTTACTTGATAATTAGGATCATAGGTGCCAGCTTTAGCTTCTTTATTTTCCGGAGCTTTTGGTCCAGCACCACCACCTTCTTTCTTTTTATCCGTACCGAACACTTCACCACCAACACCAGCTAATGTTTGATAATTGGGATCAAATGTTCCAGCTTTAGCATCTTTATTTTCCGGAGCTTTCGGTCCAGCACCACCACCTTCTTTCTTTTTATCTGCACCAAATACTTCACCACCAATCCCAGCCAACGTCTGAAATTTTTTTTCGATAAAATGATATAATTCAATAAAATTTACGAATTCTAAAATAGAATTTAGAAATCTATCGAAGTTGAAACTTCAGGTTTATTTTTTACAGAATTAAACAATTCAGAAATTCTAAAATATTATATACCTGATAATTAGGATCAAATGTGCCAGCTTTTTCTTCTTTGTTCATGGGAGTTTGAAGACCGCCACCACCGCCACCACCTCCAGCTGCTTTCTTATCTTGACCGAATACTTCGCCACCCACACCAGCTAACGTTTGATAGTTAGGATCAAAGGTTCCTAAAAATGTCTTGAAAACTATTTGATAATAGTATTTTATTTCAATACTTGAAATCACGATTATTTAAGCCTTTGGGTAATCGTGGCAAAGATTCATTTAAAGTACATAATTAGCGAAGCTTACCAGCCATTCCACCACCTGCTGGTGCCTGTGGTCCTCCTCCGCCACCACCACCACCGCCGCCACCACCTTGCTTTTTATCTTCACCAAATACTTCTCCACCAACACCAGCTAATGTCTGATAATTCGGATCAAAAGTTCCTAAAATTAACTTTCATATATTAGAATATAAGCTAATTATTTTCAACAAAAAATACATATAAGTATCCCAATACAATATTCCCTATACAGAAGTTGTTATCGCTTTACTCTAACTTTAACTGATCTCAACTAACCGTAATTAAAATTTTATTCTTCGCCCGGTATTAAAATTAGCGTAAACGTATAAGCATATACACTAACTTACCGGCTATAGCTCCTTGTGCAGGTGGTTTCGGCCCACCTTCTGGAGGGGGAGCAACACCAACACCACCAGCAGCAGCACCACCAGCAGCAGCACCACCAGCAGCACCCTTAAATTATTAATATTAGATTTTATCATTTGTTTAATTTTGCTTACCTTATTCATGTTATCTTATGATATCTTATTCACACCATGTCATCTGTGAAAAATGATACACATTTGAAACAGACAAATCTATACAACAATAATTTATTAAATGATGGATAATACGAAAGGAAGTAGATGAAAAGATATAATAAAAGAGTTAGTTTGAATAACGGTTTATAAATCGGAATAAGCCATAATTTTACTTGATTAAATTGCACAAATCCTGGCGCTTGACCTTCTGCAATGTATCATTCATAAAGAAACTATTTAAATAATTGTTCAATTTACCATCATCCATTATCTGTCGCAGAATCATTTGTATGATAGTTGAAACAAACAAATGACATCTGACATTTCAATTCACATTTTCTGTTTTCGCCTAGACGATCAACACTTTCTGCTTTAGCTAAGAAGATCCTATTTCTCGACTACGCAGTTTTGTATCAATCAATAATTAGGAGAACTTTAATAAACCACCTATTTTTTTTTAAATAATGAAATCAAATGAAGAAGAAAAATTGTGTGAACATTCAAAATGATTACAAAATTTCATACGTTGCTGTTGTTGTTGTTGTTGTTGTTGTTGTGTACCTGAGCTTTCTCTTTGTTCCTCTGAGAATTTTCTCTTCTGGAAAGCAATTTATTTAGCTGAGTGAATAAATATAATTAAAAAAAATAATTAGTGATTGTAAGCTACTGCTAATTATTATTAGCATTTAATGAAATTACCATTTCTAGCTAAATATGATTTGAGCATAATTTTTATTTCATTTTCTATTATTTTAATCTTTAAACGGGAAAAAAATAATAATAATGTAAGAATTATACATATCATAATTCCCGTTGGGATTATATCATTATTATCAAATGATTAATGATAGTACAATATCTATTCTTAAATTGAAATTTCTATTTGAACATTATCAAATTTTATAATTACAGTATTCTCTCGATGAGGTTAAATATTAACTCGAAATAATACAATAAGCAATTAGAGATTTGAGTAAGAATGTGTAAGCGCAAGCAAAATGCGCTAATTAATTTTAACGAACCGTATGAGTCTTTCTTGAGCTACAACAATTAATAGAATAAATTACGGCAATATATAGCATTAATGCAAAATGCAAAATCAAAGATATAGGCGGTTCAATAAATTTTAATTTATCCATCGTTACTGATGCCTTCCAGCTTCTTTCGTTTTCTTCCTGCCTTTTTTGTTACCTGTAATGTGCTTTTTATCCTTTTTTGTTACCTGTAATTAAGAAATGATAATTAGTTGATTTGATAGAACGGCTTGAAATTGAAATAGAAAAGTTTTGGCTCAAGGAGTTCTGCATAAATTTAGCACCAATCCATAAAAATTATTGGCACTCTTCTAAAGGCTCAATCCGTCGAATTAACAATAATATCACCTGATCCGGAAATATTATATTTTTCTCCTACTGATTTTTCTGATATAGTCATCCCATCATCACTATTCCAGAAAACATGAAATGAAAAAAGTCTAATTTAATCAACCTGATGGCGGAATGATACAAATGATATTCTGCTACTTTTCGCCGTATTTCTAATAAGAATAACAAATATGTCAACATATCACAGCTGTTATATAGCTTTATGTAAATTTGAAAAATCTGAATTTTGCATAATATCATGCAAAAATATTATTCATTGTAAATGCTGGGAAAGAAATAAAGAATCAACTTAACATAATTATGTAGTTAAAGCAAATCTAAATTAAATTTAGCAAAGTCAGATTGAAACAAATCAAATCAAGCTTAATTAAATATAATAATTCATTGTTTTAAAATTTTTCTATTAATTATCCTTCCATATATCGCTTAAAGGATAATTTTTGCCTCATTCTCCTATAACTATTGATAATGAAATGATAAAATTGACATTTCAAAATCATCCCAACATCTTCATTTCAATTTCAGGATAGTATACAACGGGTGGTAAAGATTTCCTTTTCTGATGTTTTATTTTAGAGCTGCTCATTTCAGTATACTTTTCCCAATAAATTATTTCTATTTTAAACTGTATTTTAATTAAAGTACACTTCAGGTGGTGAAATGTGAGAAATGCTGATAATTTAGAGTTTAATGAGAAAAACGAAATTATCTCTGCTCATAGTAAATCACTTTGTTGATTCTTACTTCTCGTATCTGTCAGTATCAGCAAGCATATTTAGTATTTATTGTATTTGCATTCAGTTCGAGCATTTGTGGCTACGGATGCCATATGATGATCTTTCTCTCTACTGATATCCACATATCATGTGATGAAACTTTTTAAAAACTCTCGTTATTCTGACCAAGACCTGATATCACTTTGAGAGATACTGATAATTTATTCAGCCCGATGTACAAGAGTAGTATTTATGGTAAGAAAGAGATTTGTCATTTGTCAGTAGGAATTAAATTCTTGACAAGAGATGACGTCATAAATCATTCAAATTCAATGTAAGCTTCTCTGTACATCTCGATGATGTTCATTTTGCGCCCATTCCTCACTTACTCTTCCTTCTTCTCCTCCTCCTCCTTCTTCTCTCCTTCATCCTTCTTCTCCTCTTCTTTTCCCTCCTTTTTCTCCTCTTCCTTCTTCTCTTCCTCCTTCTTTTCCTCTCCACCTTCCTGAAAAAGCATTTCTTGTTATTATTTCATTTAGCATATTAGCATTAAGGTAAGGAATTGAACCTGAAGCTGAAGCTCACCTCTTTCTTGGATCCTTCCTTCTTGGAACTTTCCTTCTTCGAACCTTTCTTCTCTTCCTGAATTTTACACATTTGATAAGCGTGTAAATAGATGAATGATAGGTGGATAATTGAGAAGCTAAACTTTTCATACCTCTTTCTTTGACCCCTCTTTTTTGGAACCTTCCTTCTTCGAACTTTCCTTCTTCGAGCCCTCCTTCTTGGAGCTTTCCTTCTTGGAGCCTTCCTTCTTGGAGCCTTCCTTCTTTTCGCCCTTCTCTTCCTATAAAATCGGAGTTTCTACTCGATCAGATCAGATGAAATTCGATTACTTGCTTATCATCGATAAGCTTTTCTCCGATTGCGAGGGAAGTGAAGGATTCTTTGCACTTCAAGCATTACAACAGAAATGTTAAAAGGTCACTTTTGAGTTTAACTCCAGAATTCAGAAATTAGAAAATATGCGATCAAACGTTTTTTTTATCGCCATCTAATTAAATCAAAAATTAACGAAATTAACCTCTTCCTCTTTCTTTTCCTCCTTCTTTTCATCACTCTTTTTGCCTTCCTCCTTCTTCTCACCCTCTCCCTCTTTTTCCTTCTTCTCACCCTCGCTCTCCTTTTTTTCGTCAGTCTTTTTCTCCCCTTCTCCTTCCTTCTTTTCCGGTTCCGATTCCTTACTCTTCTTCTCCTCCTTCTTTTCCTCCCCGGCTTTTTCACCTACCGCGGGAGCAGCAGCAGCTCCTGCTGGTGCCGGTGGTGGCTTATCACTGCAATAATAATTACCGCTAATTTTTATATGAAACTTTCTTAATAATATAAAATAATTCGCAACTTAATCGAAATTAGAATCAGAAGAGTTAATTTGTAATTCGTTACATGTACTGTATATTGTACGGATTGTTTTTTCTCTTTACCAATTTTAAGGTAAAATGTTGTTAACCGGTAAACGGTTTAGATTAGACATATAATTATTTTGAAGAATTCGTTAGGGTTTCTCGTTTAGCTTATCAGATGTTAATTGTAGAAATAGCAAAGCACAATTCGTAACAATCGAAAATTAATAATTTTGGAATAAATTAATACATAATGAAGGATCACTTAAATTGATTTTGAAAATTAACAAGTATCAGTGCGGTAGAATGTAATTACCTTATTAAAAGATATAAGGAATTAATTGCAAATTCTATCCTTAAATTTAAATGATTTTTTAAGTCAGAAAATTTGTGAAAATGTTAATTTAAAATAATTAATAGATTTTTTCCCTCTCAAAATTAATCGAAATAAAAAACTAACACTTTTTTAGTTGCACATTGTATGAAACTTGAAATAATCAGTGTCAGTGCAATAATATTGCTGAATAATGACAGGATGCAAGTGATTATCATGATAAGAGCCATATTGTCTTCGTCGTTCTAGAATATATCGGATAAAACTGAACTATGATCAACTGATTTGATGATTTAGAAGAGAAGCGTACTTGCGCTTTTGATTTTCCTTCGAAAAAAAACTTCTCTCAGTTTGACGACTGAAGAAGAAGTTGAATTGACCCTGAAGATGATAATTATACGAGAGCAACAAAAGAAGCAACTGGCTACAGCAATCCGTAAGTGAGAAAATACCTCAATGATCATATTCAAACTCTTCATATACTTGTTTTCCTCTTGTTATCATTAGGATAATAATCAAATTTTTCCATAAATAGCCTCCGATATTAATCAGAAGTTCATTGTTTTTAATGTGATATTAACTGGGATGGTCAATTCCAAAAAAGCTCTTCGTAAATATTTATTATTGCATAAAGCTATAAAAATGAGTTTCAATTAATTTATTCAATTTTTTTATTTCTGATTCATTACTTATTACTCTAATTTATCTTACAGTAGTTAAATGGTATTCTGAAAATTATTATTTGATGATAGAAATGATTAAATAATAACTAATGACTATTTTGCAATATATTCATTTAAAAATGATGAAATCGATTTTGACGATCATTTGTATCTTTCTTGTCAAGAAATGTTTTTTAAAGATTAGATAATTTTCAAATATTTCTACAAAAACCTAAAAAGCGCCAAATTAATAGAAAGATTTTTTGCAGAGAACTAGAAGTACCTTATTTATCATGTCAATTTTAGAAGTTATTATTAATAGAGTATAATATTTAAAATAAGTATTACGTTCTCTAATTTAATTTAAAAGTAATAAAATAAGCAACGTTCAAGCAACCTTGAGCGTTTGCTAATTACACTGAAACTACGTCATGTTAGCGTGAAAACAAATTAAGGCATTTAAGCTTTAAATTGATTATTTCATGAAAGATTTATAAGGTTTGAAAGTGAATGAAAACGTATTTAGCTGGGAAATTATTTTGTTTTTGTGTATGAAGTTTTCTGCTAAGAATTCGATAAAAACTGTTTGCTTTACGGAATGATATCACAATTATTTAATAAGCGATGCTTCCTGATAACATTTATACTACTAAACTTGAGTTGCGATTTCCGATTTGTTACCAACTTTTTTGTTGATCGTTTAATCTTATATTTTTGCATGCATATATCATTCGTAACCGTAAATTTGTTGCTTAGCTTAGCATGATTTTATCAATTTGATAGTTCTGTAATCATGAATTCCATTGACAATTTCTTCGTTAAATAAAATGCTAGATGAGTTTCAGTCGTAAGCGTTGCGAAAAAATTTCCATTTGTGAAGTATTCAAGTAAAATATATGAAAGAAAAATTTCGATATTTTGCTGATAAAAGGTGTGGAAGCATAAAACCAAAAAAGTTTCAATTGCAATTCTTTCCTTAGATAACATGTATTTTTCTTTTTAAAAAGTACGATTATGACACGTTTTTATTGACTTCTTTTTTTTTTACAACTGATACAATCACCAAAATTACTTCAAATAATAAATAATATCTCACGCCAACTTATAAGTTTCATCATTGGTGAATTGCCACTGAATTTGTTGATAAACAATTTATCATAAATGCATCTGTGATCATATTGCATACTGCCAACCATGTAAATGCCTTAACGATTTAAATATTATTAGTATAGTTTTAAAATAAGCTAAGTTAATTATTGCAACATTGTATAAAACAAATCTTTTATATATTCAATAATTATGCAGAAGCAATTCTCTAACTGAATTATTTTTGTATTTTTGAATAATTAAGTAAAATGGTAATTAAACAAAAAAAAAGACATGGTAAGATGAAATTTATTTGAAAAAGAGAATGAAATGAATGAAAGGAGGAGCAAAGAGAGCAGTATAATTAATTATGATAAATATTAACAATGATTAAACTTCGATATAATACGGCACGAAGATAAGCCGATGTCACAAAATAAGCTGTCAATAAGCCATATGGAACACTAAACCACATCAACCTGCTTACCTTCAAAAAATAATTCATAAAAATTTATTCAGTTTACTACCATGATATCATGATATTATCCATCACTTTATTTTCATGATTCTTCATTCAAAATTCTAACATATGAAAAATATATCATATTCATGTTGAGTTTATTTCAATGAATGCTCATTACCTGCTAGTTATTTTTTTAATGTAATTTTAAATACAATTTAAAAATAGCTGAAAAATCTATATAGTAGTTACAGTTGCTTTTATTCACTGTTCAGTTCATTTGAATGAACTACTAATTAGAAGTAAAGAATGTAAACAAAAATGATTTTTAGGATTAGGATGGAAGGATAGACGAAAGAGCACCGATAGTTTTACAAAGTTAGCTGTAGAGAAGAATAAATAACCCAAATATATTTCTCGTGTAATCCAGCAAAGACATCTGCTACAGCAATAAATGTCCAAATGACAAGAAGGATAAGCAAGACAAGACCGATTAAAGATATAAAAATATGTCCATCATATTTTGCATTTGCGATAATAATAATCGCATTCATTGTCGAAATTAAACTTGTTATCTACATATCATTATCATACCATATAATAATTTTACAATTTCACATTCTCTAACTTTATTTTATTTCGAATTCTTCCATTTATAACTACTATTTTTGTTTTTTTTTTTTTAAATCCAGTCTTTGTTCAGAGAATATTCAGAGAATATCACTTCTACGTCTGGTGTCATAACATAAAAGTTAAACTTTAATGATAAAAAAGAAGTAAAAGAAACGTACTGCAGCAAAAACACGCATAGAAAGAATGGATATACTAAAACTGTTCATATTTAAAACTCTTCCAACACTGATTTAAAAAACCGCAGCACGCAAAAATCACAAATATTGAAAATGCTTGGCAACAGTAATTTGCTAATTTTACATAGCACTTCAAAGCAGTAGTCTCGGAAAGTTTGAATCTGTGCTTAAATTATTTCGTAGTTGCTTTTATAAACGTAACTGTTTTTATTTTTTGATCAGTTAGCTATATAAGCAAATTTTGACTTTTAAAAATTTTTAAAGAATATCATCGCTCTGGCAACTTTATTTGACTATGACGATGACTTCTACGAAGTTTTCCATAACTGAAAAATTATTTCGTTATTCAGATTAATTCCTCGTGCTTCTAGTATGATCTAAGATCAGGAAAAAGCCTAAGATATTAGTTATTACAAATAAAATGAACCTTTCGCAAAACAAATTACTTTAATAAAAAGTATTCGAATTATTCCAGTAAAATATAAATGAAATTGATACCTTACAAGTGCTTCCTTTAACAATTCCACTACATATTCAGCGATGTTTTATCATTTTAAAGCTTGCGTAAATTCGTCCCTTCAACTAATTAACGCTTCTTCTACTTGCATAGTTTCAACGTAGCTTATCCCTGATGTATTCGATATGTTGCATTATAGATAATTTTGAATGATTATATTTCAATTCACTGATCTATGAATGATTATATTTCAATTCACTGATCTACTGTTCAAGTTATACTTGCAAAAGAAAAATATATTGAAGCGATCAGCAGAAATCAATATTTTGTAACGAAGATAAAATTTCGTTTAAAGAGCATCGAAATGTCTAGAATATCGATGAAAATGTATTAATCGAATGTTTTATAATCCAAGAATACATACTACTTCAATTGATTTAATTCCTTTACTAGGGAACATGATTAAGAGAATATAAATCGAGCTCTATTTAGCATCATAAATCACGGCTATATATGAACAGAATGATACTGCTTACAATGAAATAAGAATATAACTTAATCAAAATTTATTAAACTAGAAAGACTATAAAACCTAGAAAAACTACTTCTTTTTTATTATTCGAAAACAAAATACTTCGTTTTTAATATCAAAAAAATAATTTGATATTTTTTGATACTGAAATAAAAGATTAGGAAGAAAAATATTTAAAACCTATATGCAAAATAGCAATTTTAGAATCAACGTATACATAGAAATTTATTCCTTTTTATAAAAATCTCTTCTTAAAAAGAACTAAAGAATTTTAACAGCACTCATTGTAAAATACATGATAATATATTCGATTAAATTATTGTAATGCTTTAAAAAAAACATTTCACACGTAAATATTCAAACAACTCAAAGAACTCTTGATGTAACTGAGAATCTAATACATATCAAACGTAACTATTTTGATCATTTAAAAATTACTATATCTATTAAATTGCATTCACTTTTTCCCCGCATCATATATCTTTTTCTCGGATATATCAACTGAGTAATGTGGAGAAACTCTGCCCAATAACACTGATATGTGTAAATAAGTACAAAATACAATCTACAGATAAAGCATACAATCTACCAGATATCCGTTTGTTGCTTTTTGCAATCAAATTAGAAATACGCGACTGATTATAGGAAAAAATTATTGAACAAAAAAAAAGCGTTTATAATAAAAAATACTGCTAAGATAACAACGCAATGGCTGATTTAAAAACAAATTATTTTAATATTGGAAAATATATAGCTTCAAGAAACTACTTATATCGATAATCGAGTTCCAGAGCTCAAAGGAAAAAAAGCGAAAAGTACCGAAAAAAGATTTTACATAGTCAAATTAAAGTTATGAAAAATTTAATAATGAAACGAAAGATCCTTTAAGGATGAAATATAACTGTGGTCGAGATATCAAAGGCATCATAATACATGTGGATTAAGAATTACGAATAAACCGATAATTCAAGAAAAATATGAGCCATAATAAAACTGAGAAAGCCAAATAACAGATAAAACTACCGGTGGCATTAATCACAGCACATAAATTAGGATGTCTACAGCATTACGAATTTAGCTTACAATGTGACTTTCAAAATTCACAAAAGCAATAGAAAAAAATAACCAGCACAATTTTTTTGCATAATACAATTTAACCGGATACTGAAACCAGTTAGAAAGGACATAAAGCATTTTTCAAATTTCAGATCGAATCATAAACTATAAAAATTCGAAAGCCTCAAAAGACAGATTTGACTAATACATTTGAAGGATCAAATATATAGGTTGAAATACATCAAAAATACTCCAAAAATTTCAGGCGTACTAGGAAGTTACTTGGCGATAAAGATAGCAAGACTCAGCTTAAATTTTTTACAACTTTAGTTAATATGTTAAAAAAAATTTGTCAAGCGATTTTTCGACGCTTTGCTTCCTTTTCATCAAATGAATTGAAGGCATCGACATATGAATAGTATTTTCAGTGGTCATAAATTGGCAACGGATGGCCTTCCGTATTAAAAACATATTTGTCAAGGGGAATGTCAGTTTTGTCATCATCAAATAAGAGATAAAGATATTTCAAAGTTTCAGCCAGAAAAAACGATTCCATCATATCCCTGAAACTACATAAGTAATATCAAAATAATAAGATCAATCAAAAAATTTCCTCGATTTTTATGAAAAGAGAAATAAGCAGTAAAACTTACTTATAAGTCACGGGTATTCTTTTGACGTTATTTACCGAAGAATAACCATATTCAAGTTTTGCATAACTCTCGATAGCTTTGAAAGCTTCCCAACCCCACTGCTGATAAACTTTATCATCTGTTGCTCGATAAAGGTAAAACCAAGCTTCAATAGCCTCCGGTCGTAATAAGCTGTGTGCATCCATATGCTAAAACAAAATTTGAACTAATAAACTCACAAATTCTCACAGTTTATACCTGATCGAAAAATAACAATTAAAAATGCTCTCTGATTAAAGTTTACTACCTTGATTGAAATATCATGAACATTTGCTGGGTCGGTGTTGAAATAAACAATTTCTGGACCTAAACCTGTTTTTGTCTCGTACATTTTGCGGCATCCTTTTGCAATATCTTTTGCAAGTTCCATATGTTTTGCTGGTAAATCGTTCAGACTTCCTAATGCAAGAGTACCGGCAATAAAGCATGCCAAATGATCCTAAAAATTTACTTCTAAAGACATGATTTTTATTATGTTGTAAAAACTTTAATGTACCGTGCAATACTAGCATCAACACGTCATAATTACACTTACGATTCAGAGACAATGATTTCGTTTAATCATCCTCCAATTTAGACTAAAGGAATCAGAATGTTAATGCAAAAGAGTTTGCCATTGTAAATTGTCATTCCGATTATCAAATCAACTCGTGAGGTTCAATAAGTTTAAAAAACATGAAATACCATTTTCGGAGAGTATACATTCTCACTTATTATTTCACCAACGAAAGCAAAATTATTCGGTTTTGTGTATTGTAAAAGATATTTTTCCATTGCTGCAATCGACTGGTTGTAATCATTCTTCAACCTGAAAATAAGAGATAAAGCATAAAAATAATACTTACTTTAAAGTGCAAAATTCGAGCAATTTTACCATTCAATTGTTTTGCCTGTTTGCAGCCACTGCTTCAGCAAATATTCATAGTAGCTATCTGCTCGCGCACCCATAGTAATAGTCATATGCTCTAGGAAGAGAAAAAAATTAATAGAATTCTTGCTAAAAGCAATCTCGATGTACATAAAATGATTTACTTCAAGGTTAAGTAACAAGAAAAAAAGATATCACCTTTAAATCGTCCTGTCACTGGACTGATAAACATACCACACAGTCCATCATATTCTGGACAGCCTTGGTTATGTATATGCTCAGATGTCCGGAATGCAAGCATCTATGTTTTTTAAATAAATTAAATTAAATACATTTCATATAAGTTATTTTCAAGTTAACTCGATAATTACAAAATAAATAAGCAAAACTTACTTCATAGGTACTGTTGTTAGTCACACGAGAAAGATCCCGTAATTCCAACTGAACACTGGTTACTTCGGAAAGAGAACAATCAGTATTCCATGACGGTTGCCTTCCCTTTCTGGAAATAAAGCATATGGAAATCCTTTATCAAGATTATCTACCAATAATCATTTCGAGTAAAAAAAATTGCCAATATCTTTTAAAGATGACATTTTTTATGGCATAGCAATATATACCACCTAATTGTGTAATTACAACTTCGGCAGAAAACAAAGCATGAACTATCGAAAAAAGAAAAAAACCACTTGTTGAGACTAATTTTAGCTGTGCAAATAACACAATATGATATGATGCAATTGTATGAAATATTTCTATTTTACACAATCTCTTCAAAAAAAAATCCTGTAGGATTAGAAGTAGAAAATGAGATAGTTCATGCAAAAAAATATCATTGAATATGACTGCAAATACCATTATGGCCAATACCGTATACTATCTAACGATCATATATTTTTTAAAAATTGAAAAAGTAATTGCTAAATGCTTTTAATCATGAACGATTTAATCGGAAATAAAGGTCTTTATCAGAAAATAACTCCAACAGAAATTTTAGTTATTCTAACGATAAGATACTGATAGTTGCATGCAAATAATTTAAACAAAATAAAAACCTATTCGTAAGGCTAACGTCACTGTATGGAATAGGAGATGAGGTTGCATAAGCAGCAATAAGGCGAGAGCCAAGATCCTGAGCACGGTGAACAAACATTTGATCACCGCTCAAATGATAAGCACTTAATAAACCACCAAGTACGCGTATGGTTGTTTCGAAGAAACTCACAAAACGATTGTTCTCAAATGACAACGATTCAGCAACCCAATTTCGTCCTTCTTCGAATTCTTAATAACAAAAAATGAAAACCACTTTTAAAACCAAACTTTTATCCTTTTTTTCCTCTATGTATAACTAGAATTTATGATATTACAATTGATCTTACCTTGAGCTCTTTGTAATCTATATAATTTGGCAGCATGGTTAATTTACAAGTAGTGAATTTCTACAGTAAAGGATGAATATTCTCATTAATTATTCCCACTCTGACAAAAAAGTGGCTTCCGAGCCAGTGTAATAAAGGTCTGTTAAAAATCGATTAGATAGAAAAAAATTAAATGAAACTTGCCATCTTCAAGTCCCATAATAATGGCAGTTGACAATGAATCGACAATTGTCAATCCTAAACCAAACCAATCATTATAAGACTTCGTAACTGGTTTCAAATGATCATGTCCCCAAGCATACTTCTTATACCCTTTCCATGCATGCTTGAATGCTTCTACCACTGCTTTTTGCTTTTCGTTTTGTGGCCCTGAAATAAAAAATTATCAATGTTGCAAACAGCAATCGAAAGCATTGCACTAACTATATAAACTAACCAAAATCTATATAAATTTTAATACGATTCACATAT
The DNA here is from genome assembly GCA_013365365.1 of Cruorifilaria tuberocauda. Lineage (NCBI taxonomy): Eukaryota > Metazoa > Nematoda > Chromadorea > Rhabditida > Onchocercidae > Cruorifilaria > Cruorifilaria tuberocauda. Next base: position 114,549 of record JABVXU010000060.1, read on the forward strand.
TTAAGAAAACAATTGTGGCCGATCTTATAATATGGATGTAGAATATATAATATTGCTAAAAGAGATTTTAATTACCTTTAAATTGAGTTCTTTTCTGATTGTTTCCATCATCATGATTCTTCTCTTCACTGATTTTAAATCTTCCATGACTTTCATTCGTCAGTACCGGTTCTTTATCTAGCACTTCCTCCAGCGACTAAAAGTGAAGAAAAGAAACGTAACATTTTATGAACATTGAAATTAAAGACATAAAATGAATGCAGTGAAGTTCTTGCAAACTAAAACACTTTTAAAGTCTTAGGGGAGATTCCTAATTTTAAATTAGACAAATCAAGCATATAAATGATACATGAAGTATGTAACAATAGAGAAAACAGCAACATGAACCTTATAATTACTAGGTGGTATATCGATCGGTTTTGCATTATTCACAATATTTCTTGGTAAGTGATATATATCGTTTACACTTATTGCATCTTTTGCAGCAATAATACATATGACGAAAAGAAAGAGGAGTAAAATGAGCAAAGTGAAACGCTGCAAACGAGCTAATGACCGCCAATACTGAAAAAATGCCTGGTAAAACTATTCTTTTTAAATAAAGATTATTTTTAAAATATTTGAAAACTTGGAATTGAAATTGATTTGTACGAGATTAATCTGCAACTAACGACTTTTAACAATCTCTCCTCACGTACGTCACATGACAACATAATAAAGCGACGTTTAATTGAGTAGCAATATTATGCATGAAAACTAAAAAAGTTCCTTACTCGACATACACGTAAAGATGTTCTCTTTTCTGAGGTAGGACTAACAAGGAAAGGTAAATGGCCTTCGCTACCAGAACGATATAATTTTCTCATTGCTTCAAATACATGACTAATTTATCGTTATCGTTATTTTATCAAATCTAAAAATATTTCGTTGGAAATACAATGGAAAATAAACAGCGTTTACCAATAAAATTTGTAGATAAATTACTGAATGGTAAAATAGTTGATATAAAAAAGGATAATCAAGATGAGAAAAAGAAAAGTCATATTTTGCTGCATCCATCATACTTTCACCTTATATTTCCAAAAGATCTGACAGTTTTCTGCTATAATTTAATTTCAAAGACGGTATGAATGTGAGTGTAGAAAAAAATACGTATGGAATATCATAACAAATCAGAATAATCATTATGCAGATGTATGCTTTGTATCATATACCTATTAATTAAAGAGGAAAACAAATAAAGATACCACAGATAATCATACAGATACTTTGATTTTGATTTGATACATCATAATATTGTTACTAAGGAGCTGATTACATCATTTGACAGCCCAATTCTGAAAATGAAAAAGTGAGAAAAAACGTTAATTAACTTGTAATTATCTTAAGATAAATCAAGTTATCATTATCATAATACTTTACGTGTAGGATGTAACGTAATATCTTACAGTGCTTGTTTACACCCACAAAAACACGCAACCATGTAAACAGTACCAACTAAAAAATTCTACCATAAACATTATCACTCATAACAAAACAATGATTATCATACTCATAAAATTGAAAGTACAAAAAAAATAACGGCCAACAAAAATACAAAAAAAAAACCTCAAATAAAAGAAATTCAAACATAAAAACGACGAGAGTACTCTAAAAATGATTATTATATTACGGGAATAGCTTTCGTAGTTATGGGTATTTTATATATGTTAAACAATCAAGTATTTAAACAATCGTGAAACTTTTATGACTAAGAGTTTCATACTACTTTATTATTATCATATGTAAAAGTTATAAGCAATTATGAACAAGAGTTTCGCATTATTTTATTATAATTGTGAGTAAAAGTCATGAGTAATTAGTAGTAAGAGTTTCGTATTATTTAATTGTTATGAGTAAAAGCCATAAATAATTATGAGCAAGAATTTCGTACAAATATAACTGCAAAGTGAAGAATTTTAAACTCACAACTACAAAAGTAAGCTATTTCCACAAACACTCCGTAGCAAGTTGGATATAAACCGCTTGATTGATGTTCGAGATAGTTGTGTTTCTAAACAGATGAACGTTGCTGAGGTATAGTCAGCAAGAGGGAAACCATATAGTAATTGTTAGTGAAGACCGGATTGAATTATTTTCCGTCAGGGAAATTAGCTGAATTATGTTCCTAATTAGTGGTTTACATTAATCTTATCATTTAATTTTAAAATATTCATAAGAAAATACAGCTTACAATTAATTACTTCTCATTACAAATCTTCGAATTTATCTTTCGGGAGAAAAAATCTCGAATCTCCAAGCCTTTATGAATGTTACTGACTAATCCTATAATATTCAAGAGTATGACATGGTTATTTGAGGTATCATATCACTAAAATCGGTAATTTCTAAATTCGTTTTAATTCAATTGATCAATCACTGATTGATTTTATAAATACATCCTTCCGTCAATTATATACATTAGGATTTGTTAATAAGTAACAATGATATATATACATGTATAAGGTATGGCAATGTTATTTCTCATTAAATATGTATTTATACCTTATAATTTTTATATTTTCTTTACATCTTATAAATGCAAACATTTGTCCAGATTTTAAATTCATACTTATTTTAAATTTATTTGCATCTCGATGAACTGCAGAAATAAATTGGGTGGCAATGTTTTACTTTGTGTCTCAAACTTTTGCTTCGTATCGTCAGAGATAAAAAGAGCAACTTATCTTGCACATGTTCCCCTAAGCTTATGTGTCGGAGTGATAAACTTTGCAATTGATAATGAATTGAAACATTGAACTATATCAGATAATGCGATTGTCATTTATATCCTAAATCAAGATATTTTATCAGCAGTTTGTTTTCCAAGTGATGAATGTTCGATTTTGTTACGATTCATGAAGTTTATGCTACACTTTAGCATTTCGAATATTTTGAATTCTATAAATTGAAAGACAGTTTATATGTTCTCTTCACTTTTTCTCTTTTCTTTAGCCTTTTTTTAAAATTTATTTCTTCACAGTATTAAATCCAAATTTAACAAATCATGAAAGGATTGGAAATTTCCAATTTTTAATTTACTAATATTTATGCAAATTGATATTAACCTCTCACATCATCATAATACATGGCGTAGTAATCACTGTCTTCTCTGAAATTCCTGGTTGTTGTCGCAGAAGTTGATCTTATTGCTCCTGGATAACGGGTCATTATCGGAATGGTTGAGGTCGTAAACTGTTTGCGAACGGCTATTGATTTTACCGTAACAGGTTTATAAGTTACTGTAGTAAAAGGACGTCGTAATTTTCGAAGAGTGAGAACAATTTGTCGACTGAAAGTTAAAGCAAGATTACGACAGTTGTTATAACATCTGATCTTTTGAGATTTTCTAATAAAAGATCTTTACAAAATTAAAAATTTGATAAATAAAATATAATAAGCAAAGAAATATAATAATAACTAATAAAGAATAAAATAAAAAGTCAAAGAACAAATAAGAAAGCAAACTTTGAAGTTTTTGCTGGAATTGGTGTAATTGCATCAATTATTATCTTAGTCTGTTCAATTTGATCAATATTTTCAGAAATTTGGGGCAATATTAGATCTTCATCCGGAATTACAGGTGCTATTGCAGTCTGTATTATAGGTGTTACCAGAGTTGTTTCCAATCTCACATCAATGTCTGGTTTAGTAATTGTTTCAATACCATCAATGTCTATGCCACTTTCAATCTAGAAATAATTATGGACAGTTTTTCTTCAACCATTTCAATTATTGAATATTGTATTCCTAAAGGAAAAAACCATTCGTAACTAATTTATTCATAGGTTTTTTAGCTTACAATTCTATTATCTTTCCTTTGATGACTCTGTAACTGAATTTTTCAGTTTATTAATTACAATTTATTCTTTTATATGCTAAGTGAAATTATATTGGAAAATAGATGCAAATGCCAGATGATCCAAACCTACGGCGTTGTAATAATCGATTCCATCAATATTCTCAGCAATTTCAGGCAATTCTTCGGCAGTTGGTTTTTTCGGTATCTTAAATTCACCACCATGGCCATTTTCAATCATTTTACTGAAATCGATACCAAAATCGCCATCTTCTGGACTAATTTCTGTAAAAAGCTAATTTTGAAAATTCTTGATAAATTGCGCTTCATATTATCTTTTTATTGAATTGCTTTATAGTATTGCTTTCATCAATATCTCATGATAAAATGAAAAAATTGATAATTGACATCTTTACCACTATTTTTTGATGATTTTCCAGCACGAGTAATACTTCGAAGTAAATTTCCCGTGTTACCATGATTACCTTTACCATTGATGAATTGGGCGATTAGATCAGGATTTGAAATGAGATCACCGAGAATCTCCCATCCTTTCGGATCCTGTATTAGCTGCAGCGCCGTCTGCAACAATTTTACACTTTGTGTAAACATTCTATGTTCAACCCTACCTTCTTGCAGCAAATGGATGAAGTCGTAGGTCAAGCCAGAAAAAACAAATATGATCCATAATTATTAAGAAAATGCACCTTTATCCCCGTCAGCATAATCTGAGTTTGTTTCATTTATGCTTATCTTTGGTATTATTTACCTCTAAACTTGTTAAAATTAAGAAAAGGATTTACCTGGAAATTAATAAAAAATTCACTCTTCCGAAATTCATCAATAGCTTTATAAATGTCTCCACAACTAAGTCGATTACATATTCCCAGTATTTCCGGCAAATTGAAAATACGCTCGTCGAAATTTCCCTTTGAACCAGTTAAAAATGCTTCAAAAATTTTTGCAAAATCGATTGGTTTTGCTGAAAAAAAGGAAAAAGGAAAAGATAACTGATAAAAATGAATAAATTCATTAGAAAAGAAACTGTTTAAAGGTTAATAGAATTAGCTTAAATTTAATCTGAATAATAAGAAATTCTGATATCAAGAAATGGAAATGAGAAAACTGAGGAAATACAAAAAGTGCTATAAGTAATAAATGGTGATAAAAGTAAAATAAAGTTCATTTATCATTTATCACTGTGAAATATGATTAATTAAACACTGAATCTAAAGGCATGAACTGTTTAAGAATTTTCTAGTAAATAGTAGTAGTAAAAAGAGACGTTGTACTTCCTAATCATCTCTGTTATCTTTCATTTTCCAATTAATCATATCTCATTAGTGATATGTGATAAGAAAACTCTTCGAGCGACATAGCAACGTGGGTAGAAACTTTATTTTATCCATTTTTATTAAGTTTACACTTGACTAATGTTTTTTTTAGAAGAACTATTAATGATTTATCATTCATCTTTATCACTTCAGTGATATGATCTTTTATCTTTCTCTCTCTCTCTCTGATTGAAAATATCGATTAAATTTCATCACTGATCATTCAATTTGGCGTAAACCACCCAAACCGTAGTTTGGGACAGCGATGGCCGAGTGGTTAAGGCGTTGGACTTAAGTTCCAATGGACGTAAGTCCTCGTGGGTTCGAACCCCACTCGCTGTAGGACAGTTTTAGCAGCACTTAAAGAGAGATGAAGCAAACATTAGATTTCTGCGTCGTTAAATCGAGTTTTAGGAGTACGTGTAAAAATTAATCGCGAAATATCACGAAATCTTTCTGTGAGGTCCTAAAATTTCCTTCACTCAAAAATTAGCGTAAAAGACTTTAACCTTTCTTTTTGCAATTTTATAGACTTACTTTTAGTACTTTCAGATTAATTGATTGAAAAATTATTCAAGAATTCCTTCAACTGTTTTAAAAATTTGGAAATTTTCCAAAAAAAGTGTTATGATAGCACTTCTCGACCTCTAATAATTACCAAACAAAAAGAAAAACTGATAACACTTGAATAGACAGCTAATTGGCAATACTTCGTATGAAATTTAATTTTATCTCTTAGTCCCATCATTAAAAGCAATTCAAAATTCAACAATGGATAACTGACCGTCTACCAAGAAATCAGGTAGTAATGATAAATCTGATTGATGATAAGTACCAGTTGTTTCACTGTTATCATTACCATTCTTGCTGATCGCGATTCTATCTTTTATTTTCTCCGTAATTTTACGTCGATCATCAAGAACATGAAAAACAGCTGTTAATATACCACGTGGACCAAGTAATAGTTCTGCCCATGCCGTATCTTTTGCTGTTCTCTTAGCTAAAAAAGTTTGTGTGGACACATTGCAAATATTACTTAGCAAAATTTTTACAATTATATATCCTTTATGAATGAATAAAATTTTCATTAAATTAAAATAAAAAAGTCAATATTATCAGCGAATGATAAAAAGTGTACAAGGCGATAAAGGAAAGATAATAAAGAGAATGTAATGTCCATTAAAGAATGGTAACACAACAAATTTCAAGTTATCTATGACGGAAGATAGTCGGATACCGAAATCGAAAGTTATTCTTATCATAATGTTGCAATATCCAAAGTATTACTTTTAATCATGAGAAAGGCAAAATTAAACTGCACATTTTTGGACATATAACAAAGCTGGCTAAATTAGCTAAAAACATATCTGATCGAAATAGAATAATTTATCGATTTGAATATGAGTGAAGTCATTTATATCTCAAAATGAAATCCATATCAATGAAATTCTTCTAAAATATACATCTAATCATTAACATCTGTGCCGAAGTAGCTGTATTCAGAACTTTCATCATACTTTCACACTTTATATTAATTACATACTTTATACTAATTAATTATGTCATACTTTGAAAATTGCCTTTATGTGCAAAGCTTGATATATCATCGAAATTAAATGCAATCAGTGATTTTGTTCTCGGTTGAAATTCATGCGTCACCGCTGATAATAATCGCATTGGTTGTCTTCGTGGAATAATTTGCTGAAATTAAATCTTTCAGAAAATACTTCATAATTAGGATCTTTTAATTTTAGTTCAAAAAAAAGAAATTGAAGATTATTATTAAACAAAGGAACTTCAATATGTTGAACATTCTGTTCTTCTTTAGTTGCGATTTTCTCGAATAAATTTAACATATCAGCCGCACTTCGAACCAATGATGAAAATTGGTTAGGTAATTGCTTGTTACTTCCTGAAATAAACTTTGATATATATTTAGCAGAGTGAAATTTTGAGATTGACTTATTGATTTTGCTATTAGTTTGATTAGGTACAATTAATTTGTCTTAGTGAGTAATTTTATTTTGCATCGACATGAATCAATTACTTATGCTGATAACATTTGAACAGTTGAAAATGTCAAATTCGTGTCTATTTCAAAAGAAAAGTGTCTAAATATTTTGAAAGATATAATTAATAGGATAAATCTACAAATTATACATTGTATATTTTTGTTTTTTATCGGTCCAATTTTCTTTCTTCACTGCAAAAGCTTTATTCAACTAAAAGTAATTCGATTTAATTTCAAATAACTTCGACTAAATAAGCACAACTTTAAAATAACACCGTGGATTGCTATTTTAAATTTATAAACTTGTGATAAGGTGAATTGATTAATGATCGTATTCACTGATACGCACTTTCAAATATTATTTACTTGTTTAGTAAGTAATATTTAGATGTACTATAAGGTCAAGTGTTCAGTTAAGTTGAATGAATGAATTGATACCTTAATGATAATAATTAATATTACTTACCAATTTCCATTTTTTTCGTTGACAACTGATTTGAAGTATTCGACAATTTATTGGTTACAAAATTTTTTGGTTGAATTTTCAGCAATTCATGATATTTTTGTTTGATTAAATCATTCTGTTGACAATTTCTTAACGCGCATAGATTGATTGTATTGTTATCATTAACAAATTTCTGTTTTGCAAGAATACCAAATTCTTTTGGCATATAAGTATTTAATTTCCTATTAAATTCTGATTTCATTCCATTAATTTTTTTTGAAATTTGGAGATTTTGCAGGAATTGTGTTGTATTAACAGTTGGAAATATTACAGTACAGCGAAGTTCATTAATAGAAATTGATATCAGAAATGTGAAAATGGTAAAATTCAATGAATGGACGATGATCAGATTCATAGCAAAACTGGTAGTAGTAGTATTAGAAGCAGTAGTAGTAATAGTAATGGTATTAATAGCAATAGCATCATGATCATGTCATATCGTTGTTCGTTCTTTTGGGAAATTTGACATGAGAGAGTGTAAAGAGATAAGAGGAAGAGAAATAAAGATGAATAAGTTTCTCACTTCAGTCTGTTCCTATTTCAATCGTGTTTTACCAGCTAAACCTGATTATGAATCATCGATTTTTAAGTAAGCCGTTGATATGTGATCACGTAAAAATCACTAAAATTGTATTTTCTAAGAAATTGATAATTCCAATTACTTCTCAAAACCTTGATCATTTCTTTTCATATTACTGAAAGATTATCACTAATCTCTTCTCACATTTTTATTTCCAATATTTTCAATAGAAATTCAAATTCTTCCAATTTCATTAAAAAGTTTATCACTAGAAGAGTAGTTATAAAATAGAGTATTCATAAAGTCATGGTGAAAAGCCAGAAGTTAACATAATTTGTAAATTAAGCAATAAATTTAATATCAAATTTGTGGAACTGAAATTAATAAAATTTTATTGATAAGGATAAAATAAATAAACAAAATGCATGTTCAATTACTGACAATAGAAATAAAAGTAAAAATTTAGACGTTTGAATATTTTCGGTAGAGGAAAATGTGTAAAAAGAAGAAATCACCGGGTATGGATTGAAATGCCGGATTTGCTGATGAATGAAAAAGAAAATCCGGTTTTTGCATAGATTTCATGCATAGCAATAATAGATTTTTTCAAGGTGAACTGATTGAAAATTATTCCAAACTTCGACAACCATCGATTTAAAAATGAAATTTTGGTATGGGAGAGAAAAGCAGTGCTGTTTTCTTTTTTTTCTTTTGTAATCCTACAATTTCCAGTATTGCAATGGGTTGTAAGTTGAAAGATAAGAAGAATAAAAAAGAAGATAAGATGAAACCTGATTGGGATTTTTTTTCTTTTTGAGAAGCAACTTGCTAACAGAAGAAGAGAGATGAACTGTTAATGAATAAAAATCGTTATTTACTGATTTTCTGTTTTCTTTTTTAATAAAATCATATTCCAAATGGTACTTAAGCAAACCTAAGAGGGACCTAAGGAAATCTAAGAGAAAAATGAAAACATTATAAGTTGACAATCAAATATATCAGTTTGTTTGTTTGCTTTTTTCCATTATTCCAATTATTCATGATTTCTTACTACAAATGAAAAAGAAATCACATTAAACATCTGATTACTCCTCTCTTGTTTCACATAAGCTTTGATTAATTACGGAATTTTATCCGGAAATTTTGTGGAAATTTTCTCTTTGTGGAAAATTTTATCATAAAATATTGGTCAATACAAAGAAAAAAAATTGGAAGCATTTAAGAAAAGCAATTTGAAATTATCTTACAAAAACCCGTCGTACAAATGACAGAAATTCTTTAATTAAAATAAAAATCTTTATAAAAAAGTCATCCAAAATAACTTATCTATTTATGCAGTTTTAATTTATCATTTAATTTAAATTTTTTAGTAGAATTAAAGTAAAGTCTTATTACAAAATGAATACTGCGATTTTAATATTAAGTAATGCTCACGATGATGTCAACAATGAAAAAAATACCGTAAAATTCTCAATTATAATCGAAAATAAAAACATTAAGTGTTACAGTGTTAAAGTATCCAACAATTATCGCGTATTTGTTCAAAGAAAGTTACGATATCATAATTTCTGATTTTAATTACCATAATTATTCAAAAGAATTAAAAATAATATTTTAAGTCTTTATTGGTGTAAATTATATTTTCACATAATCTTTAACTATCCTTTAGAAATTTCATACAATCAAGTAGGCCTTTACGACCTTTCATCTGTTTCTGAAGTTTTGTCATTTGTTGATTGTTATCGGTGATTATGTGATCTATGGATTTACTCGTACTTTTTATCTCATCATTATCTTCCTCAATATTATCATAATAATCATTTGATCGCTTGTTTCTTGTTGATCCAGCCGGACTCATGAATTTCAGCTGCTCTGGTAGCATTATCAGTGGCAGCGGTAATGTTATTAAGTTCGGTTGCAACAGCTTATTATCAAAATTTGACATTAATATTTGCATTTCTTTTGTTAATAAATTTATAGGGGACAATACTTCCAATTTCAAACTTTCCGGTGATGATGATACCATTGGTGCAACAGTTGCAAAAGTTGGAAAGGTAAAAATTAGTGGTGGAAAGGTAAACAAAGGAGCTGGTGTCGATAGTGATGATACTGTGGACGTTGAAGCCGTTGTTGTAGCAGTATTTGAATTTGAAAAATATGAAGGGTTTAATAAATCTCTTAAAGGTTGTGGAATTGTTAATACTTCTGATAAATTGGGCTTTTCGTTGAGTCGCATTTTCTCTGTTGCCAATCCGGAATCACTGATATTTTCTTTATTGGTAGACCATGTTCGAGATCCGATAATCTGATGCATTCCAGGTTGTATTGGTATTGGTGGTGCATCAGAGTCATCATAATACGGATCATCCCTGATAATATAATGGTGTAATTTTCTAACGTCATCGTCCGATGGTTCAATTGTGGAGATAAACCTAAAATATTTCTGTATTTTTATCTTGTAGTATTTTGTACTTTTTTTGTTTTTGCTGTACGGTAATATCTCTGTAAATTATTACAAGAAATAACATTTATTATTATAGAAATAGAAATATAAGAAATTATTATAACAAAATTATTAAAAAATACCGTCGTAATTTATCAGTACAAGTTGTTAAGGGAAAATTAAGAAGTACCGATCAATAAGTTGAAATGCATTTGCAAAAATTTTGCATTGTGTTGGAGAAAGTCCTTGTTCTTGGCATGCTGTCAGTAATATACTTGAATCACTAAAACAATAAGTAAATATAAAATTGATATACGATTATTGATTAAACAATAATTTGAAAAATATAGTATTTATCTCTATCTAATAGATAATTTCTTATCAGTTTTACACTGAATATTTAATTTATGAATAATGATGGAAACATTTTAATTTAAATTGAAATTAGATGTATATTGCTCAAAAAATTATATATCAAAAATGAATAAGGAAATATCTGAAACATTAAGATACTAATACAATAAATGTTACAACAAATAAATAAAAATATTATAATATGCTAACAAATCCCGATTCAAATTTCGATTTAAATTGGATTTAATAAAATGAACAAATTAATCACCTCGCAATCATTTTACGTAATTTCGTATCAGCTAACATTTGTGCTGCTAAATTTAAATTTGATATCGATTCATCATTTTGAAAATTTCGAGCACTACAGATGATAAATTTACATATTTTCGAATTACTTTTACAAATTGGTACATCATCTAGAGCGGAATGATTCGGTAAGCCGAGAATTTCAGCATCTCTTCCTCTAATTTGCTCTGATTGTAGCTGAAAAGTCAATAATATTCATTGTCGAAAGCTATTCAGAATTTATCAATTTATGTTAATTTAACTTAATAATTTCATTTTTTTAGAAAAAACTTCAAAATAATAATTAAAAAATATTTCATAGGACAAACAGAACTTTTCTGGGTGTCATCAAATCTGATTGTATTGGCTCTGAAGTACCAATAATTGGTCGAACAAAATTTATTGCTCCTTGAATTACGTCACTTAATGATACTGAAAAAAATGTTTGAAAACAAAAAGTTCGGAAGTTAAAGGATAACTTATTATATCTACATAATTTATTTTTAATTTATCACTTCCTTCATTAATTTGTTCTAAAAACTTTTATTACTTGTAAGAATTTTGGTTAAATTTTAGAATTTTTAAGGAAATTATTCATTCATTTATAACAAGAAGCATGAATATTTTGCTAAAAGAAAAAGTAAAGTCAAAGTCAAATTACAAATGAATTTGTTAATTTAACAGATTGTTAATGAAATCATTGATCTCATAAACCTAAAAGCTAAACTAAAATAATCACTTTATTAAAAATCTTGATGGTTTATTTCTGTTTACATTATTTACAAATTATTTATTTTGCTGTTTACATTATTTCAAAATGTTTATTTTGTTGTTTACACATTATTTACAAAAGGTATGCAAAGTATGTTGAAACAAACCATGCCGTTTTGCATCATTTTTCGTATCGATTACATTGTTGCCATATAAAAGGACAGGTAACATAAAGGTAATAAATAAAGTAAACAAATCAATAAATAACATTTTTGTATTAATCCAAACGATTCATTAATAATGCCGTATTGATATAGCAATTTTTCTAAAAATAAATTATCATTTTTTTTCGCCTCTATTTTACATCTTAAAATTGATTTTGAAAAAACATCGTTAACGGGTATATCAATACTAGTGATGATTAATATTGATAGGGGTAATTACAGGTGGCGAGCATAAAGATAATTATTACAATTAGAATAATTAGTAACCATAATATGATAATTAATCATAATGACGATTACAACAAATATGCATAGTAGCATAATTTTATAACTTATGAATTGTAATTGAAGCTAATAGAAATTGAATTTATTCTTTTCCAATATATCCGGAAAACAGTTCATTCAGAACCATTCATTACGATAAACTAACACATTCATTCATTGTTTTCACTATTAAACTAGAAAAAACACAGTTAAAACTTTGGTTCAAAATTTTCAAATTACATCAAAAGGTAAACAGTGAAGGCACACATTGGAAAAAATTCTTTCATTTAGAATTATTCCATAAATGTTAATGAACAATTAATTTAATTGTTGAAGTATTATAAGAATCTGAACAGAATTGAAATTTCCTACTTTTTTATTTATTTTTGTATATTAAGAAAATTGATGAAATTGGAAAAATCGATAATATTTTAAAAACTTTTCATTAAATAAAAAGAAACAGCACTATTTTTTAAAGCTTATCCAATAGAGTATGTCTCAAATTAAATAAAATCATAGTGAAATTAAATCAATTAAAAAAAATGGCACCATTAACTTTCAAAAAAAAAATCGATCGAAATTATTCATTTCATAACATCACTGAAATAAATACTTTCAATCGATTTTTTCTGCTCAATCGATTAATTTGAAACTGTTGAGTACAATTATATAAATTGTATTTTTCGGATTTAATAAAAATTTCCGGAAATATGATCCAGTTCAATCGATCACTATGTCGCCCATTTCCGTTCCTTTGTTTGATAAACGATAAAATTATAATCGTTAATAAATTTCTTCTATACAGTAAATTACAAATAAAACATTTTTTCTTATTGAAAAATTACTACTCAAATAGTTTTCTGCAAATAATACTTCAAAAAAAAAGTTGATAAAGTTGAGATGAAAATTGGATGTGTAAGATCGACAATAAATGTCTATTTTTGATTAGAGAGAGAGAGAGAAAGAGATAGAGAAGCAGAGAAAGAGGAAGAGAGAGAGAAAGAGAAACAAGTTTCGTCTTCGATCATGTAGAAATTGAAGAAAAGAGGTCGTCGTCATCAGTGCTGGAAAAATACATTTCAAATTGTGACAACACAGTGATAATTGTATTATCATTTAGATTCGTTAATGATTTCATTCTTTACTTTTCCAATAAATTGAATTTCATTTCATTTCAAAAGGTTATTTTTCAATTTTTGTATTTTTTAATTTCCATTTTTTATCATTTATCACAAATTATCCAATTATTCATTATAACTTTAGCATATTTCTAAATCTATACAAAAGAAGGAAAAAAATTCAAATTGATCAGATTAAAGTTTTTTTTTAATCAATAATTTTTAAAATATATGATGAAATGATTCTATCGTGGCGTAATTGTCATCCCATATATGTCTCTTCTTTATGCACACAATTTAATCGAAGAGAAGAAAAGAAAAAAGTGCATGAATACAAACAAAGAATATTTTTTCAATTTTAAAACTTTTACAATAAAATGTAATATTTCAAAGGGAATAATACTACGTGGCATTAAAACTGTTGATGAAAAATTTGCTGATAAAGATGATAAGAAAGAATACAAAGAATACCTGAAAAATGGAATGTGAGAAAATAAAATATTAAAATGCATTTTGATGTGTATATTTTCTCCCTCTCTCTCTCTCTCTCTACGATAAGGCGATTAAGAATTACTTTCTATAAATAATTGTTTTTATCAATGTTTTTGAAAATTTCAAGATTATATTTTTGATTATGCGCGTTTGACATACTAACATACAATATCTCTCATTATCTCTGGCTCCCTATATAATTCAATTCCTGAATTAACTTTTGTAGAATGTATTTTTAATTGATTGGTAAATTAAACAAAACTTGTCAATTTTTTAATGACATTTAGGATATCATGGAAACTTTTCTGCATGCACAACTATTTTAATCATTTCTCTTTTAATCTCCAGAAATATTTCATTTAAAGAACTTAAAATTTTTAATCATTTATAAGGTTTGATAATATCCAATGTTTCTCAGAGGAATGTCCTACAACCGTTTCTATAGTAATCAGAATCAGAAGGTTAAATACGAAGGAAGTATGAGGAATGTCTGTGATTATAATGCTTAGGAATGATAATTATAGCTAAATTAACAACATTTCCGTTAATCAATTATCAACTCTTTCTGCTATCTTTCCCGAGAAAGAAAACTCTATTCTGATTGCGTCTTCTACATCAATAAATTTTATGAAAGAGATAGAGCCAAAAACTATTCAAGATTTTATGCTACTTTCAAATTAAGATAACTCTCTATCGTTAGATTAAAGTAATAACTTACGATCTGATTAGTGAGAAGGAAAAGTTTTTGTTAACATTTGCTCATTTTAACTAACATGAAATGAAAAATTGCATAGAGTAGTTTGATGTGATAAAAAATAGTTCTCGTCATAGCGAATTCAATTCTTCTGTTTTACTTTTATTCAATGAATAATACTCGAACAATTATTGTCGGAATTTACTGTAAAAAAAACAGATTTTTTCAGTATTGTAAATATTGGATACAATAACTCATCTGATAGTTTAAATGACTCTTTTTTATTTTTGAGAGAATTTTAATTAATTTCTGTTTGACTGTGCTCGTAAATAATTTCATTTCCTTATCACTTAAAGTGAATTTCTTCATATCCAATTGATAATTCGTTGAGAATTGATTTAATCTCTTCTAATTCTCGACCACTTCTCGACGGAGAAATGATTTTGCTAGTCAATGATACTATTTTACACTTCCTGCTTTTGATGATAGATATATGAATGATGAATATTCTAAACTTGCAACAGAATAATCAAACATATCAGGAATACAGTAAATGACAAATCATGCAGGTGACAAGATAAAGTCAATGACATGTCATGCAAACATACAGAAGATAATGATAATGATGAGAAATAGAAGACATAGGTGAATAGTTGTAGAGATATGAGCGATAAAGTCAATAGTTATCACCTAAACATAGAAGAGATAAGTAAATGGTTATCACAAAATATTATATAAGAAATGAAGTCAATAGTGAATGAGAGCTATAGGAATGGTGAAGGTGGATGATTGGTATCATGGAGAGAAAGCCAGTGCTGATAAGAGAAATTATTTGATAGGAAGAAATTCTGATCTTGCAATTACAACGATACTTCGATTATGTAAGTATTTTACGAATTATTACACTTTTCAAGCGATCAGTTGAAATAGCACTGTGATTCCAATTAGTTTCAAATATTCGGAATGAATTTCATGATCTTTCGAGAGTGCCATTTGTTGAGATAAGATAGCAAAGGTTAAATATTGCCAAAAGCATGCAAAATATGATTATTAGACTGTCTTATTCTATTACCATAGAAAATTTAGCATTAGAATTTAGGATGGTTTTAAGTTTTTTAAGCTTCTTGTGCTTTTTTTATTTTAAAAGCGTTGAAATATATTATTCTGCCGACATTTTTCGGTAAATTGTCCAGAAACGGGATAAACTGTTCCGACATAATCTTTGCCATATTTCCTGAAGTTATAGCTGGTGACGGAGAACGGACATCCATCAATTTCAAACTGAAAATAACTCGAAATTATTATTTAATTTCATTAGTAAAGCTCAAATATTGCAAATAATCGATGAGCTAAGTCTTTATTGTAATTTATTTAAATTATTATAATTGTTTAAAAGTTTTATGCTTAAAAGCATTAATCATTAAATTAAGCTTTACCTTGCACTTATTACGAGATTGACGTGTGAGAAAGCATAGTGTATAAATTGCCAAATCAAATTCCGGACTTGTACCTATGAAAAATGAAGTGACATGCTTAATACGATTGCGCCAGCTGAATTTCACTGCAGCCATGAAATTCTAGAAATAAAAGTTTTTTTTTCAAACATTTTTTGAATATCTAATTAATAGTTTTATTTTTAATATAGTATTTACTTAAGGTGTAACAATCAAAGGCAAAATATTCAACTAAATTACTTTGAAAAGATCTCACATCTTAAAATTTAAAAATTTTTTCATAAATACATAAATATTGATAGAGTAATTTGGCTTTATCAGATGGAATAATAGGAATTGATACTATTCAAAATCCAATTCATCACCAACTACAGCAATTTTCCTATTATCAGGAAAAATTTTCAGTACTAACAAATCGTTTAATGGTATAGCCATAATAATTAAATTCTTGTGAAGCATTTCGTTCCAATAAATAAAATCGTATCCATGAATGCATCCCACCGATATCGTTACTTATATACTAAACAATTTTTAAAACAAAGCATCCATTTTATTAAAGTAATTTTGTCCTTAACTGAATTTAGCTGATTCATAACTATGCTTATTGTGAAATTACATTATCAGTGAAAAAAAAAATGCATAAAAATAAATGATAAATGATAATATTGTAGTGACAAGAAATATTCAGAATTTTAGAATTTCAAAGAATGAATTTCAGTATGAAATTAACAATTAATACAGTAAAACACCTCTCCCATGAAAACATGCTCAAATCCGCTTGAATCAATGAGGCCTGCTTTTCTCGAATATTCCTCAAACCATAATTGTTTGATCAATGCACGGAATTTGTCAAAATTTTTCGCATATAGGTAATCTTGAAATAAAATCTAAGCAATTACTGTTTCATTAAATTTTTTTGATTAAAGTAATTACAAAAAAATTATTTAGCACTTCTAAATTTTTTAAGTTTTATTTTCAAAGTTCAAAGTTTTGAAATATTTCTAAATTTACAAGATACATTTTGCCAAATTTCAAATTTCATGGATTTAATTTCATCAAATGATAATAAATTAAACTCAGAAATACTTTAAAATATACTCTACCTTTCTCCTTAAAAAACCGAAAAAGATTTTTCCATATTGTAGTGTTGAAGACTGCATCAAGGAATTCATTAATAGCTTTTTCTTTCTAGAAATTATGTTTTAAAAGTTATCTAAAATTTTGTAATTTGATAAATTACTTTCATTTTTCATATTAATTATCATGAATAATAATCAATAAGTTTGCTTGAAATTTTTATGAAAAATTAATTTAATTTTCCTAATTTTCATTCTTTTTCTTCCCTGACTTGTTTTTCTACAAAGCATTTCATGTGATTTAAAAAAATTTCCACAAATATTCGAAATTGAAAAAATAAAATTAATACTTGCGGCGTATTTTTCTCTTCAGTACCAACTTCCGGTACAAATTTATTACTGAGTGCAATCCATTTTTTGAATGTATTCCTTTCCAGAATAGCCGGATCTACTCGTTTGAAGAAGCTGAAGAAATAATCATTAACAAAATTTTAATTAGTGAAATCTGCAAAAGATATTGAAGTGGGAAATTTTTTAGATAACGATGTTTTATCTTCGTTAAACAATTACATTAGAGATCTTTTTATGAATGATTTACCAAACCGTGTTGAAATTTGAAGTGACAAAATATACAAAGAGTTATCATAAATTATAACTTTATGGACAATTTCATCATTAACCAAAGTAACAAATTAAAAATTAATAACTTAAAATTTATCAGTTAAATGTGAATTAAAATAAAATAGTAATAAAGAAATATGATCAGTGTGTTACAGTTAATGATAAAAATTCATTAAGCAAATATTGAAGATACAAAAATGCTTTTCTGAATTTCTTCCTTTCATTTTCTTTTCCCTGCATTTGGTTTTCTACCAAAATACTGCATTAATGTTACTTTCTTTCAGCTTTATCATTCCTATCATCAACTGTTGTATGTGTTTGATAATCCAAAATTATTTGTCCATTATCAGCTTTGTTGATATCTTGTTGTCGAAATTGATTCACCAAATTTACAATTTCGCTATCACTCACTATGGTCTCTAAAATTTCTCGAGAAAATAAAAACAGCAATTAATTTATCTTTAATTAGTTGAAAAGTGAAAAATAGGAATTGTTTACAACGATACCTGGAAATTTCACCAATCCATCGGAGACATCATATAAAATTGCAATTAATGATAGAAGTAATAAATACCGAAAATTCATTATCCTATAAATTAATTCGTTAATGTTTTATTCAAATAATTCATTTCAATAAGATATGCAATCAGATATGAGAAATTCCATTGATTAGTGATATGAATGAATTTTAAGTAGTATTTGATTCATGACTAAGAAATTTCTTGTTTCTCTCTGATATATCTACCGGGGACCGAGACATTCGATTTGTTTTACCATGGCACACTTCCTATTATGATCTTAATTAGAAATAAATCTTTTTTCTATTAAAATTATAGCTATTATTTTTCTCAAGTAATAAAAGTTTAATTCATTTAATAAATTTTTAGCTAATAACTACATAAAATAGTAAACAACAAGTGTGTAAATTTCAACACGAAATTAAATGATGGTCAATGATGTAATAACCGATTGATAAAGTTGGATGCAGTGATAAATTAAAATATAACTAAGATGAGGAAATATCGGATACTTACAGCTGATAAATACTGGCAAAATAATAATGCAAATATTAAATTCTTTAAGAGATTAAGAAATTAAGTCCTTTAAAAAAATTACAATTTTTTAACGCTAAAAATAAATGATGACAGAATTTCATCTTTTCATTCCTCTTATCATTTATTCATTCATTCATTGTTATTGCCAAGTATACAGCAGCTGTTCATTCCGGGACTATTTCGAAGTAAAAAGTACGTCAATATCGATTGAGTAATTGAATTTTAAAAATATCAATAATTTTGTTGTCAAATGATTCCTCAGATGACTTCACTGAATTTACCCTACAAATTTGAAAAATCATTTGTTTCAAAAAAAACCATTCAAAAAATCTAATTAACCACCTAAAACTTTAATTACCGCACGTTACTCAGGTCTCTGACGTACATGTGTCGCTTGAACGTAATTATTCCGTTTCTTTGCGATCTATCATTATTGTGTTGTAATTGTTTTGAGATTGCATACAAACAACAAATGACTAATTTTCACTTTTAATTTAAGTTAAACTTCAAATCTTCGAGTGTATTTTCATTTCTAAAACTTATTTCATCTCTAACTGAATAGTAATTTTTTCCGAAATGAAATTAAAATGAGTTGAATTCTTTTTATTTCAATTAAAATTTAATTTGTTTCATAGTACTGTTATTCAATAATTACTGTTCCATGGACAACAAGTTTAAGTTTAAGTAAATTGTAATGCATTAAGACAATGAATATAATACAATAAAAATTTACCGCATTTTCAGTTTTTTAATTTAAGCAATTATAATTAAAATGAACAGACAAATTACACAAACAGGAAATAAGAGAAGACAATTCTATCTGAAACCGACTTTCATCAAATATTCATGAGAGAACGCTTTTGTTTTTACAATAGAAACAAAATACTTTTGAATGATAGATATGTTGATGGGAAAAAATGAAGAATCGATTGATAAGTATCATTAGAGAAAAATAGGCTAATCTTACAATTCAGATAATGAGCGTAATATAAACAGAATGAAAGCAAGAATAATTATTGTATCTGGAAGTGAGAAAGTGCAAAGGCTGAATTTAAATTCAACAATCCAGTAATTTTCAACAACAAATACGATAAGTTGATCGTATTACGTAACATTTTCGAAATAGAAAACGCAATTATGCTAATAGTAATTCACCTTCCTATTAATACTAACGGTAAAATGGAGTAATATCAGTAACAATATCACTATTCTCGTCGTTCACTTTTCATTTTGTTATTTCTTCTTCATTGATTCTCCTTTCTCTTCCATTAAACTCAAATTTACCTTTAAGTTTTCCTCTTCCTCTTTGCACCTGTCGCTCTATTTTCTCTCCTTTCGTTTTCCCAATCAAATATTCCCTTTCACTCATCACTCGATCAAAATAGGATTTTGAAATCACGTCAAACGATTTTTGATTACTATCCGATTGTACTTGTGATTGTAATGTTAACTGAAAATATTATCAATGACGAAATACTGATAATCGATGATAGTTAATACCACTTTTTCTACTTATCAATAGTGATATTACGGGGAGATGAAGAAGAGATGAAAAGCAACAAACTTGTCCACCAATCCAAGCCATATAATTTAAATTCTCGATCCCTTTTACACTTTTAATCTGCTTGATTTCTTGTCCATTGCTAATTAGGCCATTAGAGGAAGTCTAAAATATATTTACAATCAAATACATGCAAAATTTATATCATCAACTATCTACCTTTTCCTTTTTCATTAAATTGTCAATTAAATTTTATTAAATTAAATATCGACCTTTTCCTAAATGCTAGCATTTCTTCAAACAGAAACGATACGAGAAAAAATTTTATAATATTCTAGGAGCCAAAATTACAGTACAAAAAGAAAAGAGTGTACTCACACTATCATCTTTCTTCGCTTTCGCTGCAATAGTTTCACGTGGATCATGAAATTTCGGGATAGCTGCTCGACTAGCATTTAATTCTTTTTGGCTGAATTGTCGACCACCTTTCACTTCCGTGATAGCATCTCGATGTTTTCCTAATCATTTCAACTCTTTCATTAGAAAATATAATCACAAGTAAAATAAAAATCGTAGGAAGCATGAAATGGGAAATGAAATGAATAAGTATCGGAATGAATAATTTAATTTTTCAAATTCAATTCCTCATTGCTTTCTCGTCATTTTTCGCCTTTTGCAAGGAACTCACCAAATAATTGACCGTTTTTAGCATTCGGATTTGCTTGCGACCAAATTTTTAATATACATTCGCTAGTCTGATCGCCAACAAGTTTGTTGATATCCTTTTTCTTTTCACCCTCCTAAAATAAGCCTCTATCTCAGAATTCGCTAGAAATTTACGGATTAATCCCAACTTTAAGTAAATTTAATTTTCAAAAATGTACTTCATGCGCATGATAGGTTAAAAAGCAATCATCAATTGGTCTGAGTGATACTATTTTAAAGAACGGAATACATTTATTTTGAATTTTATTTTGGATCAGGAAATTATTAGGATTATTTACCCATTTACAGTATGGCGCTTCATGAATGCACATCTTCATTTAATTTAGTAAGTAATTGACGAATCAGCTAATTCGATGTTTAATTATCTGATCAGTCACTCTAACTTGATCAATTCATTTATCATTTACTCTAGCTTGATTAGAGCATAATCGATACAACTCAGCTGTCATGTTTGACGACATGATTTTCAGCTTGAAAGATACAAATTACAAAATATCATATGTAATGAAATTAACTAA
This sequence comes from Cruorifilaria tuberocauda, assembly GCA_013365365.1. NCBI lineage: Eukaryota > Metazoa > Nematoda > Chromadorea > Rhabditida > Onchocercidae > Cruorifilaria > Cruorifilaria tuberocauda. The sequence continues at coordinate 136,293 of JABVXU010000060.1, forward strand.
TTACCATGTTAGTTTTGATGCTTTCAAATTTTGATTGATCTAAGGATGAAAATTTTTAAATACATAAGAAAACATTTGAATTATTACAATGTTTCTCATAAAAAGAATTATTTGAAAAAAAAACAAAATAAAATATTTAAAGAATTCCTCGAAAAAGAAGAAGAAAAGGAATGAATGAACGAATTATTCATTACTTTATTTCTTATAGCTTTTCATTTACTTACTTTATCCTGCACTTTGATAGCATGCTCTCGAATTCCACCAAATGGTGTAAGACCTGCTTGAGATGCAAGCTCTTTATCATGTAATTGAGGACAATTCATCCATGGTACTACACCATCATTACTTTCACTTAATTGTTTACTGCATTTGATTGCTATTGCTGGAAAAAAGGAAATCTCCAACATTATGCTATTATTAGGTCAAAAGTCAAGATGACCATTTATGTAAAAATATATTCCTGTCATTGTAATTTAAATGATTTAATCAATATATTTATTAAGAATTATCAATCTTTTCATTTTTTTCCAAAATTCGAAGAAAGCAAAATAAACGTGGAAAGTTAAATGAATTTTTTTTTGCAAAAAGAAAAAAAACTTTAAAAAGAAAAAGTACTCATTAAATTTCAATTTGGGTTTAATTCATTAAAATATATCTAAATCTCGAAAAATTCTTTAGTTCGAAAAAAAAATTTAATCGATAAGTAGGTAATATTTAATGGTAGATTATTAATGAATTGAAAAAATTTTTTTCTCAATTTATTTTCTGAACTTATAAAATCAAAATGAAGCTTACTGGCATTTCGAATGGCACCAAAACCGCCGGTACCTTTTTGGCTAGCATATTTATTCGAACCATATTCCCATGGAATTACACAAGGAAGAATGATTTTACGGCGATGTTTAATTTCTTGTTGTTTTGCATATTCCTGTAGCGTAATGTATCCGTTGAAATAAAGGACGCAAAAGGTACAGTGCATAAAATTGTAAGGCAAACGATGTTGACCATGGCTGTTCAGTAAATGATGATGATATTGTTGTTGATTGAAGTTTGAATGATAATGATGAGAAAATCTCATTGGTTTATCATGGTAATGATAATGATTCGAAAAGATCATGATCGTTTAGCGATGTTAAAATAATGATAATTTATCAGTGAAATAACAAAAAATGTTCCTGTTAGTTTAAAAAAAATTTTTGACAGTCTCCAAATGATTCATTATTTTTCTAATACTATAAACTTTAGTGAAAGAAAGAAGAGTGGAAGAATTATTCTCAGATCTTGAAATATCTTCATCCGATATTTTAACATATTTTCTATATCATTATGACTGATATCACAGAGAATTCTTCAGTTGCGATAATTGAAATAAGATAAATAGTTAAATCATTTAATACAGCTGAAGGCTAACAATCCAGACAGGAATTATCATGAAATGATTAGTGATTTAGACAGAATGCTCTGAATCGAAATATTTGAGGATGAAAATGTTTGTTGTAACTACAACTTTGGTAAATACTGGAATAGAGCGATAAGTGGTGAATTGAAATAAAGTTCATAGATCTGAAAGGAAATATTATCAATCAGTCGCTCCAGATGATAATATATTTTCAAAACATTTGTTAAATCTTTTTTCTTCTCTTTGCCATGTGACCTTAATACTTCAAAAAGTACTATCTTCCTTCTCTTTTATCTTATGCTATATTGATTGATAATATCAATCTTATCTATTTATCAACACGTTTTACTTTTCAATGGCTGTCTGTTTATTTCTACTACATCTCAAAGTGTACGTGAGTGTGTACGTTGTGTTTACGTATGTGTTTGTATATTAAAAAATGTTAGCAATTTTTGTTCTCTTGAAATAAGGAACAAATTTTAAAGCATTATAAACTAATCCACCAATCCTTAAATCGAAGTTTCAAAGGAATTTATAAAACGGAATGGAACGGAAGTGATTAGTAATGCTTAATAAATTACATTTTACAGGCATTAGCAATAATATCATTTTTGGAAGAATATCTTTTGTTTCATTTCTACTAATTATACTTAAATATTTGCTAACAAGTGAAAATTTTAGCATTAACTACTGTATTCGAATAAAAATAACTCACGTAAAAATCTTCCTGAATGATTGGCGTACAGGTAGAAAGAAGAATGAATGATGCAACAGGAAGAAAAATAAATGCAAACAAAGTTTTACTTCACTTTCATTTCTTGAATTTTAGTCCTTGTATATTGCTTTGATTTTCAAGTTAAACTGTGAATATAATTTAGAATATAACGTATCCATCATGACGATACTAAGCAATATTATTTAGGATCAATTTAAAATCATCTTAAACATCTAACATTAAATAAATCGATCAATTTGAATTAATTTTGTTCTAGACTCAGAAACTCAAAAATCAATTCTTATTTGAATGTTTGGAATATTAGAGGTTATTTTAAAATATTTGAATATTTAAAGGAAAAATTTCTTATCCTGTAAACAATTACAGGTAAAATATAAAGAACTTCCTTATTTGTAAACATTGTAAATAATTACAAGTAAACAGTTAAGCGATTATTTGCTCTTGCATTTAAAACGAATTCTGCTTTCTTTTAAGACTGTAAAGATCAATATTGTTTTAAGTGTCGCAGAGCAATTTTACAATTATGAAATTAATTGAAACAGTGATAACAATTGCTGTGATAGATCTGATATGGATTACAATACATATATACCTTATCGGTTATATTACTTAGACAAGGTTTATAAAACTTAAATTTATTACACAAATAAGAATTTAAATTTAGAAAATCAGTGAAATCATGAAATATTCAAATATTGATCGTAGAAAAAAAATTTTATCAGTTTCTTTTACTGATTTTTAATGATTAACGCTTTAATGATTTTTAAAAATTTTATGTCACTAATAAATATTTGATTATAATTTATTCAAACTTACCGTTTTTTCATCCATTCTGTTATCCGAAAATGAGCGTACTGTATGTTCGATTGAATAAATTATTTGAAATTTAAATGAATCGTTACTGCTTTAAAGTAGTTTTAATGGAAGAAAAAAAAACACTCAAACAGATTGTCATTTTAGCTTTATCGTTGTTTTATCATCGAAAATTTTCCACTTCTTTCTATGTTTACTTTCTATTTCGAGAGAATACCAGCAAATATTTGTCACACCTGAATAATACAAAGATATATTCGTGGGTACATAAGTTTCTTACATAATTTAATTTTTCGAGCGCAATTTTTTGTTTTCTTTCGTCAATAAATGTATTAATGATAAATGACATTATTATGTACAAAAACGAAATTTTAATCAATTGAAATTATGCTTGCAAAAATGTTTCAAATGATAATAAATTTTTATTATAAAAAATGGAATTTCAATTTATTGGAAAATAAATTGAAAAAATTTCATTTTAGGAAAAAAATTAAAAAGAACTTGTAGTATCTGTATTGTAGTATTTGTATGTTAAATTTAAATTTTGCAAATTTTATTGCCATTTTAATAACTTTCTGCTAATATTCATTTAGAATTAAAATCTTGGAAGAAAGAAAAAAATGTTAAAAAGCCGAAAAGTTTAATTAGCTTTAAACGAATTATAAAAAAAGGTAAAAATTGAATGCAAAATGATGGAATTGGTTTAAATGATAACTATAATCATTTATTGAATAATTATTTAAGTAATATGTGAAAAATGATAAAAGACATAATCTCTGCAAAATTTAAATGAATACAAAAAGAATATCTGAAATTAAAAAAGTATATGGAAAGAATAGTATTATATTTTGTGAATTGTTTTAAGAATTTACTGAAGATGAATTTTTTACCACTTTTTATTCTATAAAAGTTCGAAAGAATTGAAATAAATTTGAGATAAGTTAGAATTAAAGTAATTGAGCCGTAAATTAAAAAAAGAAGTAAACTGAAATATATGATGAAAAAATGATTGATTGTTGTGATATGGTAGAATGGATAATTTCAGTGAGATAATGATTTTTACAATCATGATGAACCTGTAATAGAGAGATAAATGAATGATTACTGTGACAATGGTAAGGATGAATGAAATCCATAGAAATGTTATTACTCATTATGGAAGAAAATTTTTTGAAACTTTTCAAGCCTAAACTTACAAGCATATATCACTGCATTAGGAAAATCTTTTTAGATCGAAAAAAAAATGAATTAATTACCTAAAGAATAAATTTATATTGAATGTTAAATTTATATAAATTTATATTGGATGCTCAAAATTCTGAAAGACAGTAATAAATAAGATAAGAAAGTAATAAATAAGGTTATCAATGAGTAAAGCTAAAAAAAGACCACACTGATAACATTTATGAAGTACATCTATCAGTTTATCAATCTAATCAAATACATTGATAATAGTGAAATTTCATTGAAAATATTAAGAATTTTATTTGTTTCTAAAATGACTATTTCAAATTAAAAAAAAAAACACTCACACTTTTATTATTTTTATTTACCATACTTTTATTATTTATAGGAATTTTCGATACTATAAAGATGAAAGAACAAAGTAAAAATTTACTAAGCTCTTTATTAATTAATTAACAACTCTAATTGGCTTAAACAACTGAGAATACGTCAGAAACATTAACAATAAAAACCTCTTTCCACACTTTTGCGGCAAATTTTATGTGAGCAAATTGAGATTGACAATAAAATGCATTCTAAATCGATCACAACAACATGCTTCTTCCATTCTTTTGAAAATATTAACTTTGTCAGTGAAATATTGATTAGCTTTTTCTAAAACGGAATTTGCAGCAGCTAAATATCGAATAATTAATAGAAGTGTTATCAAAGTTATTAAGCATTCAAGCATCTTGAAATGAGAAAAAATTTCCATTTAAGGAAAAATATAGGGAAGAAGAAGGTTAATTTATTATAGGTGAATCTGAATTGCAGTTCGCATTATTTAAATGAAAGATAAATTTTTGAAAGCGTAAAAGATAAGCTCTAAAAAATAAAAGATTAGCTTTGAAGTATAACCGAAGCCCTAGACCATGAAAATGATTACGACCATTTTGCAAGAGCTTTCTTTGATGAAAACATATCAAACAGATGTTCTGGAAGATGAAATTCAGAATTTTAGATAGCTAAGATTAAAAAAAATGCTTTTATCATTTTAGATAAACTAAATTTAATCTGTAAAATATCTCTTAACGGAATACTTTTAAAAATTTACCTAAAAAATCACGTTGAAAGGTTGAATTGAATTTGAAATTGATTGAAAATTGAAAATTTTTAATCAGTTTTGAGTTTAAATTAAAATTTGTAAGTTGTATATATAAATGTGCTTCATTAAAATTTCAAATTCAAAATTTTAGCAAATAATTGAAATTCAAGATAAAAACGAGAATAGTTAATTTTAATTAATAATAAGTCTAATAAATCATTGATTATGAAATGAATCAATAAGCAACCTCAGGCTTTTTTTAAATCATCTTATACTAGTAATAACCTTCAATTTTCGTTGAAATGTTTATTCCATTTAAAGTTCCATTCATCGTTACTTACTCATAGCAGTCACTGCCATTTAACAAGTTCAATAACCTCAACCAATTTCAATTTATCCATCCTTTTTGTTATATTTTCAATCCTTTAATTTTAATTCTTCACCAATTCTAATTTATCAAAACTATTCAAATTATATTTTTTGTTATTTATCAAATCATTTTGCACTAAAATGATTACAATCATTTTAAACTGAAGGAAAAACAATACGAAAACTGATTAATTCCATTATGATATTGCTAAAACATAAATATTATGAAATTTAAGTTAATTTAAATTAAGTTAAATTTCGTTAACAGTTTATTAATTTAAGGAATACTAAAATAATAAAGAATATAAAAAAGAAAATGATATAAGTTAAAATAAAATTTGATAATTGTGTAAATGATTTTTAAAATGAAAATTGAAATGAGAAAAGATATAGTGAATTAATAGTGCTGAGAAATGTTTTTTCGTTTTTTTTGAAATCGATAAGAGATGTGAATGTAATGAAATGTGCACAAATAATTACATGCTTACATCCGTCCAACATGAAATTTCTTCGTTCTTTAGTCTATGCTAGCAAAATTTTGAAGTTTAATTAATTTTATGAGATTTGATAAATTGCTTAATAAGACGGATGCAGAAAAATAGTTAATTTATTTGACAACCAAGTAAAATTTTAATTAATTAATTGGTTAGAATTTTATTGACAGCTAATTAATTTAGGGAATAACTGGATGATGGTGAACATGAATTGAAAATTATATTCCTTATTACTTGCCAGTTTATTGCTAATAAAAAATTTTAATCAATAATATGAGCAAATGATGATGATTATTTAGGATGATTTAGGATGATTTAATTAGAGATGATAATTCAGAATGATAACGAAATTATACTTTACGGATAAATCATTTTTACAATGTATAAAGCTTATAGCTTTCTTATCATTTAATCAAGTGATAAAATAAATATTCCAATTGAAATATACGATATATATGATCAGATTAAAGTAACATTCCATTACAATTAGAAAGTTATCAAATTCAGTAATATATAAAAATATAAAATCTGATCAGTAATAGCGATAACAATAAAGGTGAGCGTAACAGTTAGATCGATAATAAATAAAATCGATCGTTTTTGATTAAATGATAAATGGAGCAATAATATTTGACCTATTTGAAGTGATTATCCATTCATTACTGGAAATAACCATTCGGAAAGATTGTGATTGTTGTTAGGATGATAAAAGATGTTAGGTGAAATTTCGTTCAGCGATTTAAACTGGTTTTTCTGATGACAAAGATGACGATGAAGTTAAATGAAGAAAAAAAGAGGAAAAAGAAACTGAGAAGAAGGAGATCAGGAATTGAGAGGGAGGGAAAGGAATCGAAAAGGAGGAGAAGGAAAAGGAATCGAGGAGAAGAAGAAGGAAAAGGGGAGGGAGGGAAGGGAATTGGGGAGAAAGGGGAGGAGAAAAGAGATTGGGGGGAAGGAGAAGGAATCGTGAAGTTATTTCGTTCATATTTCATTTGTCATCTTCAGTTTTAAGATTTCTCATTTATCTGTAATTAATGAATTGTATCGTTTGACACATGATAGTGTAAAAAAGGAAGATACCTCATAATAACCAGGTAATTTTTCATCAACTTTTAATTAATTATTTTTGAATTGTAACTATTCGAATTTATTATTAATTGATGGTAGTTAAATTATTGCTTATTACTATTCATATATTAGGTTGTTCTTTGCATATCTGACGACTTAATTAATAAGGTCAAATATCAATACTTAACAGAATAATGAAATGGCTGCCGAAACTTTTCCTTTATTAGATTTAAATTCATTTTCTATTAATTTCACACAGTCTACATCGCGATGTTAGCCTTACTTTCTTCCTTTTTTCTCACTAAACAAAACTTCACATTCGATTTATTCAGTAATTGCTATATCCACAAGTGAAATATTTGTGGCCTGAAGATGTTAGAATTTAAGGACCTTAAGATTTCAGACGTTTTTCAGAAAAACTATCTTCCAGATTTTTATCTGGAAGGAGTAATATTAAGCTGTAAAAGAGAGACTATGTTACGGAAGTATTGCCTGATTTCGGTTTTTGATTAAGTAAAAAGAGGTAGTTATGGAAGGTGAAAGGTTAAGGTTCATCTCTATTGAAAATCTGCATTTTTTTCGAAGTTGAAATGTGGCCTCTTAGTTTGGTGATTTCTATACTGGTATGAGTAGTGTCCATAATGATAGATCAGAGGGAAATATGATACATTAATGACATAAGCTGGATTCTTTAAGGATGGAAGTAGTGATCGTTGCCTTGAAATTGATTTGATTCACTTCAATTTTTGAATTAACTATTCATATATATGTATGATTCAACTTTTGTTTCAGATAATGGTATGGTCGAGGTTTCATAGCATTTGTTCGAAAATTCTGCAGAAATTATCTCGTTCACATCTAAGGTAATCTTGGGAAATTTGTATTTTAATTGGAAATAAGCAAATATATAGAGTACATATAATTCTGTTGTGGATAAGATCATTAGAAAGTTGCATTGGAAAATAAAGGCTTAAGTTAGATACTTATGAGAATCATTTACCAGAAGCAATATGAGAGATTTTGACAGCTACTTGTTTTGTGACAAATGCTGGTAATTATAAGAGCTTAAACATAAGTCTCGTTTAACATACATGATTTTTTAAAATCATATCCAAGCATAATTTTTTACCGCAGTAGAAGCAACCTTTATATAACAAGTTTCATATTTAAATTGTGCAAAATTTTAGTGCTTCCTGCCGGACGTGGTTCAGGGCGATCGCCTTTCTTTACTCTTATTATTAAATCACAAAGTCAGTTATAAACATTTTTCCAAATATATAAAGTATATAATGTTATCAGTCATTATAGAAACTTTTCTTCTAAAGGAAAGCAAGGATCAGCAACTTCTCATTATGCCACTGCTTCTCCACTTTTAGAAAAACCCAACGTATGTCTTTTCTATTTAATATAAATTTAATTAGCGAATTAAACAATTCACTCTTAAAATGTAAGCTGAAAAAATTTTGTAAGTCATAGAAGATGAAGTTTTTCAACTGCGATATTTCTGTTCCAGAATTTTATTGATGTCAATGATGTATCGTTACGGGAACCAGTACCTGGACTTTTAGAAGCAAAATATTTAAAGCATACTGTCTTCAAACCGTTCGATACAAAATTAACAATATTGGAAAATGGTCTTAAAATAGCCACTGAACCTCATTATGGAATGTACTGCACTGTTGGAGGTTTGTTTAGTTTCTTTAAGGGAGTATAATATTATCAATTTGAGCAAAATGAATATTCAACATAATGCATCATTTGGTGGTTATACACTTTATGGGCATTTTAAGATGATTTCCTGAAAATAGAATATTTTGCCGTTGGTCAAGCTATTCATAATACACTGTTTTTTCTGAAATTTTGTTTTCAGTTTATCTCATTTCACAATTTTTTATGATATATCATTACGAATTTTAAAATGAATTTGCAGTTGCCATAGATGCTGGCTCACGTTATGAAGTTGGCTATCCCTTCGGCACTTCTCACTTCATCGAAAAACTTGCTTTCACGGTGTTTTCTTGCTCAATTAATTTGTTTTTCAGTTACTATAAAATTTCATTGTTGGATTGATATGATATTTATTCTCCGATACCCCCTCTCCCAGTTTTTTTAGTTCTCCATTAAAAGTTTTTATAAAACGTGATTATCTGTTATCTGTACATAAATTCCAAAATGCTTTATATGTGAACAGTAGCTATCATATATTTGAAATAAATAAATGGTAGAATTGAATAAATTTTGTTACAGGGTACACCATCTTTTCCAAGTAAGGAAGATCTGTTTCGTTTATTGGAACGGCGTGGCGCTTTAATCGATTGTCAATCAACGAAAGATACATTCATCTATGCATCGTCATGCCAAGTTGATGGTTTCCCTGATATAATAAGGTTGATTGCTGATTCTGTGCAAAGGCCGATTATTAACTCAAGTGATGTAAGATATTAATGCTAAATATCAACTATTGAAGCAAGCAATTTTTATGACTTCTGTTGAAGCAGAATTTTTCCTTTCTGCTAGAATTAGAGTAAAATAATAATAAGATTTTATAGATAGAAGATGCTCGATTAATAATTGATTTCGAAAATAAAGATATGAATTCAAAACCCGAATGCGAGCCTTTGCTCACCGATTGGATACATGCTGTAATTTTTTTAATATTTTGATAAATTAATAAAATTGCACGAATTTTGAACAGATTGAATTGCAATGCATTAAATGAATTAATTTGAATCGGTTTGGATTGAATTATGATCCTGTATTATAAGGTTGGTATGCGAAGATTTTCTTTTTGCAGGCTGCTTACAAGAATAATACTTTGGGTTTTACCAAATATTGCCCTGAAGAAAGCATAATGAACATAAATCAAGAACATATTTATACGTACATGAAGCAATACTATAAACCAAATCGCATAGTCGTTGCCGGTAAGAATTTCATTTCTTTGACTTGCCGTAATTATTTCTCATTACCAAATCTTTTCTTTTGTGTTAAAGATCTTGAGGGAAACATTGTTTTATGATTAAAACCTAATAGACTGTTATAAGGGAAACAGGATTGTATTTTTTATTTATTTGGATTGAATTTTGGAGGATTGAAGTTTTGTAAAAATTATTCCTTTTCTATCGCGAAAATATTCTTCTGTTAAGTATTTTTGCATGCAATTTTTTATATGAAAGACAGCTTTTGTGATAATTTAATGGATATAACTTTCTAGCTGAATACATCATACTCAACAAACGTTTTTTTTAATTTTCAGGTATTGGTGTTGATCATGATGCTTTAGTTTCTTTATCCCGAGAACTTTTTGATGATTCAAAAACAGCTTGGGCGGAAGATTCCTCACTACTTCTTGAACAAGAGCCTCCAACAGACGACTCGCTCGCACAATATACGGGTGGAGAAAAACTTGTAAGCTTACTCTGAATACATACGCCAGTTTTAGCTCACGCTATCATAGAATATAATTAAATGTTATTCAGAATTTTAAAAATATTTGAAGGTGCAAAGTCAAAACGAGAAATTTTTATTCCAGGTCACAAAGGATCTCAGTTCCATGGCTCTTGGTCCAACCCCATATCCTAACCTTGCTCACTTTGTTCTTGGTTTCGAAAGTTGTGGATATCTTGATGATGATTTCGTAGCATTCTGTGTTCTGCAGTCATTAATGGGAGGAGGAGGTAGTTTCAGTGCTGGTGGACCTGGTAAAGGAATGTATACGAGATTATACGTTGACGTCTTAAATAAGTAAAAGTTTATTTACGACATTTTCATGCCTTATGCTAAACTTCATTGTACATTTTTCTTAAAAATGTTGCTGGACATAATTGCACATATTGTTGAATTCCAGGCACCACTGGATGTATAATGCAACAGCTTACAACCATGCTTACAAGGAGTCTGGAATTTTCCACATTCAAGCGTCTAGCGATCCATCGCGGGTTCAATTGTTTAGCATGTTTGCTGATTTTTTTCTAATATGCGCATAACTTATTCTCTTCAAATCAATTTTTAGATTGACGAAACAGCTAGAGTGGTATTAGAACAATTTTTGCGGCTGCCTGAAGGAGTAGAAAAAGAAGAGTTGTCTCGAGCCAAGACCCAGTTAAAGAGTCAGTTAATGATGAACTTAGAAGTGAAACCCGTTATGTTTGAAGATTTAGCTCGACAAGTTCTGGGGCATGGTTACAGGCGAAAACCAAGTGAATATGTTGAAAGAATCGGTAACTACTATTTGTATTTTTAGCTGTAAAAATTTATTTGAAGTACGCATTAATTAATGTAACTGTGACTTTAATTAGTCGAACGCAAAACTTTTAATAAAGAAGTATAAGTTCATTTTATATCACAGATTATTAACCTATTCTTAATAATAGTCATTTATTAGATCAGATAACAAATGATGATATCAAAAGGATAGCAGAACGTATGCTGTCAAAACGTCCTTCAATTGTTGGTTATGGTGATATCAAACGTATTCCACGTTATGAATTAGTTGATAAGTGTGTGGCAAAGAGACAGCTAGGAGACCTCAAAGCGAAGGGATTTTTTCGGTTTTAAAATGATATGGTAATATTTAGGTGCATTTAACATTATATTAGTATGTATTATGGATGTCGTGGAATTCTGACTTATTCTGTTAAGAATTTTACTTGTTCATGTATGTTTTGTAAAGTTTAATTAATACTTTATCTATACCTTTCATTTGCAGATATAAATATGTGATTAATGGCCTTAATGGTTTATCCAAATTTCATATTATATATCTACATCAGAAATGCTATTTTTTAAAAGTTATCAATACATTTCATCTGTAAAAAAGGATAACAATATTTAAAACATCCGATAAGATGAATATGCATACGGTATCTTTCTTCAAAGTGATGAAATGAGACAATTGGGTTCCAATAAAAAAATTCTTAATTTCAAATCAGTTTAAATAAAAAATGAATTTTTCAAGCAGAGTAACGGTAGTATCAAAATTATGGGGCTATATATATTACTGCGTTTATCTGCTATATTTATTGGAATATGCATAATTTCATACAGTTGTTGCTTATTTTATATTTCCTTTGGCAATTATTTTTTTGCGAATATATTTTTACGTTTTGGAAAAGTTCTCTATGTAGCAAAGTTCTGCATACTTTGATATAAAATATAAAAGTGAGAATATTTCGTCTCTTCGATGCAAAAAATGTAGATAATACTTTCGGTGATATGAAAATATTGGGAGTTTCTGATTTTGAAGTTTCTGAGTCGCCGATAATATGGCACATGCGCATCTTCCTTGGCTGCCTAAACTTCAGTTACACATAGCTCTCATCCTCTTACTGATCCGTTATAAAATCAGCGGTAATCCGTTATCGTTTTTCTTCAGATACGGAAGAAATTAAAGTTTGCATAGAACGTACAGAGAAACTTATTCAATAAGTTAATAATGAATATTGTTCTCGGATGATACAATAAATATCTTCCACATTTGCACTCAACAGATTAATGAAATCAAGCTAATAAATGATATGAGGAAGTTTCTAGCGCTACTAAGAATTTTCGGGATTTGACTGTAAACTGGAACTTATCAATATTTAATGAATAGTTATTCCTTTTGGAATACTTATCTCAGAATCCAAATTCAGTTATTCGTTCTCGATTCTCATTTAGAGACAATAGCGGAATTCCGTTGGCTCTTTTATATTCCGATTATTAATTAATATTAGAGAGAACAAAATATTCACTAACTCTCATATATCGACATGATCTAAAAGCGAATTCCATTCTTACCATAATACAGATAATTTGCATATCGGAGCTCGCTCGTTCGTCCCATTTCTCACGCGCGTAAATGAAATCCTGGCAGTACAATGTGAGATTAATACTTCTGAAGCAGCATAACTGCTCAAGTTACTCAGTTTGTGATTATACGACTTAAGTCACTGTAAATTATAATTTATGTGTGACGAGTGTAGGAAAAAGCAGTATTAGAGACGAACAGGAAAAAGTAATGAAGTACTGTGTAATCCAATATTCACTCTTTTGGTTATTCATTCTACTCAATACTTCGATAGTGGCTGTAAACAGTGTGGCAAAGCGGAATAGTTGATTGAAATTCTGCAAAATTAATTTGAAAAATACGTTTGGTGTAAGACGTCGAGTTTTTTGCAACGCTGAATAATCAACCTATTTTTTATTGCTCTAATATCAATGTTCTGTAAGTTTTTCTTTTATCGATGTTGTGTGAATGTAAAATATGTCTAAATGTTACTGTTGTAGCGATATCGACTGCATGTGGTCACTATCAGATTTTCGTTCAATTAAATTCCTTCAGTTTTTTCAAGATATTTTAAATACAAGATGCTAAAAATGAGAGGAAAAAGAAGGAAAAGGTCGTAAGCAGTTGACCTTTCATTCCTGTTTTTTATCAATTTCATTGGTAACGCTGTATGAAATATCTTTCCTTTCGCTGATTCGATACTTCAACTACTTGTTGAAAAATTCACCGGAGTTTTTGTGATGAAGATGGGAATGCGTGGGAAAGGCAGTAAGAAGAGTAGACAGGGTAGCTCCTACTGAATTATACCTTCATGGCGTTACGAAGCTCTTATCTCCTCCTATTTGAGTTATAAGCCATTTTCTCCGATATACAGTCTCATTGATCGTTAACTGCACATAATTGTTGTGGTGGCGCCAAACACCGATAAGTTATTCCAATTGATTTCATATCACTTACTTAATTTGTCTGCATTACCAACCTTTATCTCCTGCTAGACGATGAATTTAAAGGTAATAAGACTTTGCATGGTCACTTTTTTCTGTTAACAGTTTCTTGTTCTATTTTTTTCATCTCGTATTCGAATTACTGATTACTGTAAGGCTTCAGTAACAAAATTTTGAATATTTTTCATCCCTCTGACTAATATTTCTTCCCTTGCTACTTCACAATGATTCTCGTTTTTGTACTGTCGTTAAGACGTTATCATCCTTGCTAACATGGGATAATGCTGAGTATTCCGATTATTATTGCTTTCAGCATAATAATTGGCTATACAAGCCTTGAACTAACTCTGTTAGCAAAATGTAATCATATTCGAGATGCACTGATTGGATTCCGAAACACTTCCACTTTCGGAATTTATTCTTGCCGCACTTTGTACATTCTACTTCATTTTCCTCGTTAAGTTGTTCGTATCCAAACCTTTCTCTTTCCATTTCATTATTTATTTGCTTCGTTGATAAACGGGGCAATCCTCTTATGATATTCTGAATAGTTTTTTTCATATTCATGATCCTACTGATCCTTCCTCATATTTCCAGTTATACAGTAAAGTCCCAACCGTTATATGGTAAGTCGATCGCGTGTCTCAACGTGAAACTAGGATATCCCGATGTGCATTTTTGAAACCCTGATATACTTCAATTTTTTGGCAGTTTGCGGAGAGGAATGAAATAATTATAAAATTGTATAAAAAAAATAAATAAGCAGTTCAAACTTATATAAAAAAATTTTGATAAATAAATTATTCAGAATCAGATACCCATTCATTAACGATTAAGATATCTTGGTTTCTCTGTTCAATTAATGAGCTGTTGAAAATTAAAATAAGTCAAATTTTTCCTTTGTATTTAAGTCTTTCGTACTCCAGTAATATCGTCCAGTACAGAATGTTTCGAAATTTCGATGATTTGGGCTCTCGGTACTATTTCGTTGCAAATGGAGGTGTCAGCGGCTTAATAGATATATACAATAAGTCTACCGATGAAGAGAAAAAGTTATTGTCAAACGAATGTAAAATCCATTTTGAATGTTGGTAAGTTCATTTTGATCTTTTTGAAATTTCTAAAATCATCGCATCAGTAATTAATCTATTTTGCGAATCATATTATTTAACGCTTTAAAAATCTTTTTCTTGAAAATCGCCACAAAATAATAATTTTGATTTTTAATTACAGCTACTGCGGCAATTTTTTTCTCAATCACTTAGATCTTTTAACGCACAAACGTTTCTATTGTCATCCGTTGCGTTCAACTGCTAAGTCATCATCCAGTGAAGTAACTCCAGATATTGCCGAAAATGCAGAGATAGGTAAACAATTTTTCAAAAGAGATATCATTCAATTCAAAAGTCACAGAAGAGTTATCTCAACTCGAAGAAGTGAATAAGTGTCAATTGTGGCATTGTAGTCGTTGGTAATTAAGATTACGCTTCGTAATAAGTTTTCAGCCAGCACCATCTCGGTTGATCATACTTGTTTCGAAAAAAGGATTTCTCCCTAGTTTGAGCAAAAATACAACAATAGTTGAGGAGATATGTTTCAGAATTTCAAAACGGCAGTCACATCAAAAAAGAAAGAGCATCACCACAGCAGCAGAACAATGGCAAGGCAGGGACATCATTCGATACGAAGATCGATTCACAGCCACCGAAGCGTGCCAAAATCATTCTTAAACGAACAAATGTTATCAGCGTTGTCAGCAAGCACATGAAACATTGTACATTATCAGAACAAAATTCGAGAGTTAGTTTATAATAGCCAAATACAATTATATATGTCATATATTCATTCTTTCATTCTATCATGAATTTATTTACAACACAAATTGGAATTACATATAGCGCCTCGTGTCTCGTGTATTGTGGCAACAAGAGTATTTATACAAAGCCAAAATTAGCTCTTTGTAGTTTCTTTTATAACTTTAATATCCTTCAGAAAAGTAGATTACAGGAATAAAATTTGGATACATTAAACGTTTTCCAGATCATAGAATCTATTCCGCATGCACTGGCAACCGTAGACACAATATCACCGGATCGCGTTCCAGTTCTTATTTCACAAGATAATTCAAGCCGTTGTAAGGGTGACGGCGCAAAGAATGGTGTCGCTCGAAAAATTGGATCGGAAAAAGTATTTATTCTATTTTGTTCTTCGTATTTTTTATGAAGTGAGAATTAAGGGGAAAGAAAGTCAAATTATCAACTTGTATACAAGGAGAATAAAATTTAAAACCTTTTAACAATTGCAGCTTAAAATTTTGGAACGTATAGGCAAATATCAAACCAAGATGATTGATCTGAACTCGCTTACTTGCTCACACAGTGACTGCAAGAAAAAGCAACCGTTTTCATCATTCTTCACATTTGCTTGTCATCTTACAGTGGAGCACAATCGCCGTGCTCTATCGAATAAACGAATCCCATGTTATCTGTGCGATTTCGAATCTCAAACGTACGTGTTGTTGTTAGTTATAACATACTTATAATGCTCCTAATAGAATTTTGGCTGACTAATATAGAGCGATTCTCTGTCATTAGATGATAACCTTAGCAATTGACAATGATTAATTCAAGTGATATTGATCTTTCAGTTACACTTCATTGATTGGACATTTGAAAAGCGTGCACGGACAGTATTATCAGGAATATGTTACAGCATGTTCAGCATCCGAAGAGCTCAAACAAGACCAGAAAAAAAAGCATGCAGAAGTAGTTTTTTTCTCAATCTACAATTCTATTTGCAATCACAGCAGGTTTTATTTGATTTAGTTTTCGAAAATTATTTCTTTAAGACTGCACAAATTCGACGAAGCTTTTGTCCATTATCCGATGATTTTCTTGAGACAGTAGAATCATCTGATGGATCGGAAGAGTATGATTCGGCGCCTGTGCTAGAATTAATGGCAAATATAGAAACCGAAAGTACTGAATTGGTATATTTTATAATCATTTTTTGACAGTATGAAGTTGAAAGTATTGAATTACATATTTTCTTGTCAAAATTACTGTAATATGCCCCATAATAACTTATAGCTTTCAGGCAGTGAAGGATCGTATGGATTACATTACTGCAGTTATATGTGGTGATGTCGAAAATGCTCCTATACTGGAAGACAGCAAATATGAATCAAGTGTACAGCTTTTAGCTTTAAATTTTATGGTACATTCATTTAACAAATATTTTCATTATGTGTAGGAGAAAGAGTGAGAACATGAAAATTGATACAAAAAATTTTAATGGGACAAAATGTGGGAAATAAAAATAGTTTCAATTTTAGAATGAATTTTCGTCAAGGTTGCAAATGCCATCGAAGGAACATGAGCGTTTTAATCACGAAAAGAACGAACAGGTTTGCTTTAACGTTGCGAAGCGTTTATAATCTTCATAAACCTCGAAAATTTATTTTGCAGACAGAAATTTTTTTTTCAGCTTACTAAAATAAATCGATTAGTTTCGAAGAAGAAAAAACTCGATCCATCGACATGTCTTTCCATACCGCGTAAACGCGTAGTGGAAAATATAACTGTGAATCAGATTCCCAGCAAGGTATTTGTTTAAAAAGTGAATTTTTGAAAATTCCAGTGATTAGAAGGGGGAATGATGATTCGTATTAATTTTTTAAGATTTCGCAGGAGATTGGTGAAAAAACTGAGAACGAAATTAAATCACCAAAGAAACATTGTAGAGGGCTTAAAACGAAATCAAGAGCTGAACAGGAACTGAAGAATAATATCACGAAAGAAAGAATTAACGAAGTAAACGCCAATATTATTTGACCAATGATATATTTATTAGAATGTGTGAAGGTTGATTGAGTTTTTGATTTTTATTTTTTAGATTGAAGATGGTCGCAAACAGCGTCCTTCGCGTCAGCGTCGTAAACCAAACTGGATTGATGAAAATTATGTTATAGGTTTTAAGTAAGTATTCTCGTTATTAAGTATTGTTGTAATAATTGTTTGCTATTGTAAACATGTGAGTTATTGGATAAAATTGGCGGTTAATATTGATATATTTTAATTTAATACTAAAAAATGACTTTTTATGCCTCAAAAATTTTACATTTATAAAATTTAGGAATAAACGTTCTCATCACGATAATGATGTAGATTTGGAATACGTACAAGCAAAGGAACAAAGTCGATCACCATCAAGAACCGGACAAAGCCTACCTTCATCGACGATTGGGTCAAAATGTATGAAAAATGCAGACAGTCAACGATCAACACCTTTTGAACTTTGTGGCGCTAGTTCTGATATTCAATCAGAAGCAAGCAGCGAAGAAACATCGAACTCATCAACTCCTGCACCATATGAAAGCACATAGTTAGTTTTGACACACTATAATTTGTTTTTTCTTTTCTTTTATGCTTCTTGATAATGTAAAAGGAATTGATTAAGAATTGAATTTATAGTAATATTTCGACCATTAATCATGAATTGGACAGTAGTGCAATACGGTCGTCATCTCGTTTATCGTTAACTGGACTATCTTCAAGCGGTGCACAAAATGCTAGAAATATATTGGTAATGCTTCTATCATTAGAAAATGTGATCAGTGATATAATAGTATTGTTTTCTGCTATCACTATGACTCATTAAGTGATTATTTATATTTTACTATTAACTTTAATTTTCAGACCAAGAAAATCTGTCGTTTACAATGTACTCCGAGAGTACGACGAATGAAATATAGGGATGGTTTCGGTTAGTCATTATCTTTTATGAAGTTCGAATGTGTATGTGGTGTATTGCATGAAATTTAAAATGTGGATTTCCTATGCTAGAAATAAAACGATATCAAGAAAAACAGAATAATTCATCTAATTTATTTATTGTAGATGGCGAAGAAATGGCATGCATCTCATCAAAAGATACCAGGGTACAAAGAACTAGCGATAATGCAAACTTATCATTAGATAATGGACGTCCCTCATCACATTCTCGTCGTAAGCAAGATCTCTCTGCAGTTCGTGAAAGTAATGATGAAGTTATGGTATGTTAATTGTTTGTACCAAACAAGTTATTCGTGGAAAGTGAAAATGGATGTAGCACTTCAGCCAAGAATTTCTGCTGATTAGTTGATTTGGTTGTTTGACATTGTATAACCAATTTCAAATTCCGAAATAAGAATTGTTTTTAGTTCTTTTCTTTTCTTTGAATCATATTTTTCTTTAGATTGTACGCTATTCGAACGGTGAAGCATCAAATAATCTTCCTGAAATCCCCGTCAATCTTACTGAAGCACGTCATGATCAATTTTTCTCTTTTATTGTGCCTACTTCATCTTCAAGTGATAGCGTATCAAGTGCCCATAAAGGCATGCAGTGCGGTGATATTTTTGCGAATATCGGTTAGTCTATTAATCTAAAAATTTTAAAAAGTTGTTTGGAATTGTCGAGAATCAACATTATCGAAGGCATTGCTTCATTTGATTAACTTTATAAGTGAGACGATACCTCTGATTCAGATTATAGTAGGATTGATAATATTCTGTAAATCATTTGTGTATCATGATTTTGCTCATTTCTGGTGGATATGAGAACTCACATGGTACAGACAATTATGGTAAATTGCATCTTTCACCAAGAGATTACATATTTCCGGGTAGCTTCTCTCCTGATCCGTGTTGTACTAAGGGAGGTAAAAACCGGCATATCGTATTTGAATTTTCATAAAAACATTCTTTTATTTTTATTTTATTTTATCAAAAATACATAGAATATTTCAGGAATATGAAGTGAATGTGTTTCATATACGCGATAATTTGTTTAACATCATTGAATGGGACGGAGAATCACAATAAACTCACTTAGATAACAAATACTTGATAGCAATTTTAATGGACATTATTGCTTTACGTAATTTATGTCGTATTGCTAGTATTCTATTTCATTTTATATATATATCTGAACGGTTTGTGTTAAAATTGTCAGCCAGCAGAATGACAATGTAGACAAAACATTAAGCAGTTGTATTTCTTATTATTCAGTTTTATAAGTGGTGATTGTAGATGAATATCACGTATTTTTATTGGTGGGAAATATATTGGAGGTTATGATACAGTAGTTGTACGGAGGGATAGAAATCTGAAAAAATTAAAAAAAACCAGTGCAGTTTGATTCCAGTAGAGGTCCACAAGCAATATAAATTTATCTGAATCGATATTATCACTGGGTACTTTGATGATTTGATCAAAGCATTGAATGACATTCTTCTTGGTACCAATTGCCGGTGGCGGATGTCATTCAATATTGGTGTTGTCTAACTATATTTTGCAAACTTCACCTTGAAAAAATTTTCAAGAGTGATTAAGATTGTCATGAAAATGAGTTGCCGAAATAACCAGTTTTACGGCATCACATATGGTTAATCTTCTTTTGTGGGTGTGATATAGAAGTTACCACACAACGTATACGATCAACGGTTTTTAATTGTCGAGCATTTTTTGGCAATCGAGATTAGCGTCCTTTGTTCTTATCATCTTTTCCTCTTAGTAAGCAATAAATAGCAAAAATGGAGTAAGAGATATTGTGAAATTCTGATTTGTTCTGTTTAAAATATAGGTAATTTGATTCATTTCTTGAGAAAATTTTCCACATTCTTTGTACCTTTTTCTTTATGAAAATTGTTCTTTGGTCATTTTTTAAAATCGTATTGCTCTTCAATTATTGCCTTCGAACCAAACTTGAAGTATTTGGAGTGAGATTAGAGAAAAAAGCGATAGGAGAGATTCGCTCATAATTTATAAATAGAAGGAAATAAAACGATTTGTTAAATAAAGAAGCATTGTCGTTTGTTTTGCTTGTCAATGGCAGATTGTTCGTATTTCATTCCATAAGATAAACAGGTTGCTGACTAAAGAGGAGTATGATTGTGTAGAAAAATAGAAGTGCATCCATGTTAAACGAAAAATAGATAAGTAGGTCGAAATGAAGTAACTATCGTCATTCCTGTGATGTTTGCTCAATTTTTTTCAACGAGAAACTGCAGTGTTTTGATCGATACTGTCAGCGAGTTCATTGCGGTCTTTTTGTTAAAATTTTATGTTACAGTTAAAATAATGACAAAAATGAACCCATTAAACAAATTTATCCTAGAATCGATTAACTTAGTAAAGAATGATTCTATAAATTATCGAATATTTCTGTCCCCAAGATTATAAAATTATTAATTTTAATGAGTTAGTAAGATAAGTTTTTAGACTGGAGTGGAATAGTTGTGTAAGATATGGCGAAATTGGGCCGAAGTAATTTTACGTTTTTTAGAGCAGTTTCTCTTTTAGCGAACTGCACTTACGGTGACGCCGGAAAAACATCTTTCGATTTCAAAATAGAATCAGCACTTTCTAACGCTGTTCAATTCAATTATAAGTAAGATTTTAATGAAGGCGAGATCAACACTCATTAACTGTCAATAGAGAGTGCAATTTTTCTAGAAATTTGGCTAAAATTCGTTTATTTGACCTTTCCTTAACGATTTTCTGTTAGCCTATAATATCGCTGTTTTTTTTTTCACATGAGGAAGTGGGAAAACAGAAAAGTTTTTAGTTTTGAAATCTTTGCCACTTTTCTAAAATTTCATTTGTTTGAGATTTGATTCCTTCCAAAAGGAATGAGATGTAAAATAGCGGATATTTCATTTCAAGGTAATTAAATTGATCGCCATGTTTCGGTAAGAACTAATAATGTGTGTATTTGCTTCTCATTTCTCATTAGATTAGAAATCATTTTTTCATTCCGGGATTTTTCTTCTTTTTCCATCTAATTCCGTTAATATTTAATATAGTTATTTGACTTTAGTTTAATCTGTAATTTCATTTCTCGAAGCTAATAGGTATTAATATACTATAGCATTTACATACTATATACTGTGAAGAATTGATGTATACAAAATTTTTTCATTCTGCCTGTCCATTTGTTTTACGGGAAAATTGAAATAGACCTTATCTTTTTATTACCATGTAGATGTTCTGATAATTAATCCTTCCACAATTTTTCATAATTCATAATTGTTTTCCGGAATTTTCGAATTTGAAATTATAACTCTAATAATATCGAAGCGCAACAATCTTTGATCTAATTTTATCTGTTATTTGCCCAAACTGAAATTTCATAGATTTCAACTTTCACAGTAACTTTCATTTTCGTTTATCCTACTGACCAGGATTGCATCTGATGATTAAGAGTAAATAATCCTTATATTTACTTTCAATCTTAAGTATTATTTTATTCCTTTCTTTATTTCCAGGTCGATTGGTTGTTAGTAAATTTGTATGTGCAATTTTTTATATGCATCTCAATTAAGGAATTGCTTTACCAGTTGTAAATCACGATGTTCATCATCGAGATGTTTGATATTATGTAATCTTTTTATTTATCAATTTGCAGATATTTTTGTGGAATACGGTTGGTTGGTATTAGGAACTCTTGCAGTGTTCCAATTCATATATAAAAAATTCATTTCACCATTCATTCAAGATATCCAACGCAAAAAGGAGTTAGAAAAAAGGAAAAAATTCGGTATATTTAAAATCTATATTATTTTAATGAGCAACTGTAATGCCTCATAAAATTTTTGAAGTTGTAATTTTCTATTGAAAACATGGAAAAAGTGGAACGGAATTTGGTAGAACGTCATAAATGCCTTGTTAAAGTTTTTGATCATAAAAACGATTCTTTTAGCGTATTAATACCACTATCAATAATGATATTCTTATCATTTATGGGTTTTAAAATAACGATGATCACTTTTTTCAATTATATAATCAACTTTTATTTTCCGAAGTTTAATGTCATTTATTCTTTTTGCAATATTTTTTCAAGTTATGCATTTTTAATAATCATTTACAAAACGATGAATTATTTTGTTGATGACACATAACAAGTTATATTTAGATTAGCAGTTTTTCATTCATAAGAATGTGACGAATCGGAAAACTTTCAGTATTTAAAAAATGTTTCAGACACTGAACTACAAGAATTATACGAAGATCGTATACGAGTAGCCCGTGAACGAGCTCAACAGGAACTGGACAACAAATTAGTCGAGGCACATAAACATTCAAAAGTAGAGAAACAGCAGCAACTACAAGGCGGTATGGAAAAAGTAAATGCTTCTAATAAACCATAATTAGTCTCTTTCGTTGAGAATATTAGGTTTTAGAAGTGAATTCGCAGTTAAAGTAATAGTAATAGTATAAAATAATAATATCATTGTTCAAGTGTTCATATTGATTTGTGAGCTACTTCAGGCATCATCAAAAATACCGGAAGGAAGCATTGATCCACAGACATTTGTTACCGATTTAACGAGTTCGATTCCAGTTGTTGTTTTCAGCAAAACGTATTGTCCATATTGCAAGTATGTTTTTTATTATTTGAAGTAATTTCTACAACAAAATTAGAGTTATGATTAGAGTTTTTTTCATTAATTCAAACAAATCAAGAGATGTCCATACTAACCAAGAATAGATATTTGAAACTATTGATAGTCATTAAACAAAATGAATAATTTATCGAGCAGTAATGTAGATTTTTTGTGTTTTGCTAATTTCGTAGTGTTTGACATACAGTTTCCGGAGAAAGGTCGCTATATTAAATGACGGGAAGATGGACATTCGTTTATTCTGCAGACAATGTTTCTTCATATTTTTATTATTCAGGAATGCAAAACGGGCACTAAGTACATTTCGAATACAAGACGATTTGTATAAAATCGTTGAATTGGACGAAAGAAAGGATTGCAATGAAATTCAAGTGAGCCTTCCCAGTCTTATTTAGAAGTGCCGGAAGTGCTTCATCTCATAGCTTATTTAGTAAATAGTGATGTGCTGTTATGTTGTACCACTGACAAAACTTTTCAGTATTTTGTCTCAATTCATCCCATTTTGAAGTATGTTTGTTTGAAGGACTTGTATAAAAATTGTTAACAGAATTGATCATACACAGATTGATCATTTGTATTCACTACTCAGTTTTTGCAGGACGTATTACTGCAGATGACAGGTGCTCGATCAGTGCCGCGCGTTTTTATTGGTGGCAAATGTATTGGAGGTTGTGATGATACAATAGCAGCACAGAAGGATGGACGGCTGGAGAAAATGTTAAAAGAAGCCGGTATGACTTGCTTATAATGGAGATTTAAAAACATTAATTATTTGTTGAAGTTGACATTACATTCGATATTCCGACGGTTTGGCTGAAGTATCAGATGATCTCCTGCCTACGATCAGCCTCCTATAAGGATATCAATCACTAAATTTTAACAGAAAAATTTTAGGATTTTACTATCCTTAAAAGATATTTACAAATGATTAAGGCTATCATGATGATGAAAATAACGTTGACAGACCGGTTGTTCTCTTATTTCGACATCACCAGTAAATTACATCCTTTCACACAATTGCTAATCTTCATTTTTGTAGGTGCGATACGGAAATGAATATATGAGATCGGATGATGATCATTGCCATTGAGTACTTTCTCTTTCTTCTTAATCAATAATTAGAATAAAATATGTAATGTGAAACAGCCGAAATTATTTTGTGTAGCTTAAGCCTCAAATTTCTATAAGATCGTTCTTTTATTTATTTTTAAGGTGGAAGAGAGGGAGTTTGAGACGTTTTCTTGCTGTTTTTCTGCACGAGAAAAATAAAAAAGGGGGCATGGATATCATTACAAAAATATGGAGATCTCTAAATGTATACAACACCGAATTGGCTCGTCATTTGTTTAAGATTATTTTTTGAAGAGAAATACATTCACTGCTGAGACCTTCCTAAAAATTACATAAGTCTCTCCATTTGAGAGAACGAAGAAAGAAAATCTGAAAAGGTGCTGAAAATATGCGAATTTTACTTGTTTGGTTGTGTATTTTAGAACATTTATTCATTTTTATTTATATAATCAGATAGAAAGTCTATATCTAAACAGTGATCACGTAATTTGTTGTTCCGGAACATATCAATAAACAATTTAGCTGCAGCATCGATGTCCCATCGCTCAACATGTTGTCCAGCAATGTAGCATTTAAAACGAATATCATTGGACTGACATATATCCAATAACACTTTCTGTATTTGATCTGACGGTCCATTATGCAGATTGAAAATTTTAACATAAGAATAGTCACCTATCCTGCAATTTGTCGTAGAATTGATGAGATTTCTCAATTTATTCGTAGTATAGTTGGAATTATTTTACTCAGTGCAGATTGAAGAAATTATAAATTAAAAATACAAAGATTTAAATTTACTTGTTTAACCAGTAAAGCAAGTAATCAGCAACATAATGAACTTGCGTGGCACTTTCCAATATAAGATTGCACAATGCCAGTTTCATTGCACCGTCTGCATCCCGTGCCAATGGATTTAGCACGCCCGGTGTATCGAGTATGTATATTGGTGGCTGGTCATGAATTCGCACACGATTTTGGACACGTATTGTCACTCCTGGTCTGCTACCTTAAACTTGACTGGCTCGCATTTTCTTTCAAGCTATACATTTTAGTGGTTAACTACTCAATGACATACAGGTAAACTAGTTGTTGGATAAATTTGACAGGTTAGTTAGACTAATTGACGCTAATAAATGATATTCTCGTGAGATTCGGTGCCTGATAAATACTTTTGGTTCGCGTGAAACACTTTTTCTAAATCATTAGATTCTAAAAAAACGGCTTTGTAATATAAACAATTTTGAATATTCTGTAAACGATCTGTATTCCGTGAGGTATTTATGTTTTTTTCAAAAGTTTACCTTCCTCTACAGCTTTCTGATTGTTTCCAAGATTGGTTAATCGTAGTGAGTTAATCAGTGATGATTTGCCAACATTAGGGATGCCTACTACCATAACCTACAATATAGGAAGCCTCTACATACATTACAAAATGAGGAACAATTTCAAATGGAAATTTTGCTAACTTGAAATATGCGTTAACTCTTGAACAGCACTTGACCATGAATGCTAATACTCTCCAAAGATTCAATAATATGTTCTCTAATGGAGACAGGGTTGGATTTCAGATATGATTGATCATTAGTCTGTCGGAGGAAATTTTTGATATTAGCCGTAAAATGGCTTGCTTCAGCAATACATTTTTGATAGTGCTGATTTTAATAGAGAAGGGGGTAACCGTAATATCAACCTGGTATTCCGTTTTCACAGTTCGGTTAAAACGTGGTTCTTCGCGAAGACATCGCAACATCATCTTTTGTAAATCTATGAGTGGTTTTCTGAGACGTTTTTTGCAATTTGTCCATACTAAATTCGTTATGCCGTTATCATGGTAATAATCTTCGATTGGTTTTCTTAAATTACGGCTTTATCATAGCTTCGAGAAAGAAATGAAATGGTTTTACTGTCTGCACTTGAATGTATTTTAAAATATTCTTTAATTCATACAGAATCAATAAATTTGTGCTACACTACGTAACCAAATAATGATTCTAACAAAGTTGAGAAAGTATTAAATATTTTTATTTGAACATTCAAGAATATTAATTATAAACCTTAAATCTTTACTGATCAAGTCCATTTTATTCATTACAAGGATATGTGGTCGTATGGCATATAAAGACGAATAAAACTGAGGATTGCGTCCAGTGATTGGCACCCGAGCATCATGCACCTAGAAATTCAAAAAGATATTATCAGGATATGATAATAGGATGTAGGACATGGACTGCCCAAAATATTTGTCGATCTTACATCTTAATCTCTTTATTAGAAACATATGTGCTCAACATCTAAACAATGACTCGAAGTAGCACTTAGAGTACCTAAAATGGCTACTTACTTCAATGATAAGATCCACTGTTCTCAATTTGCCGATCATTCGTTTCAACTGTACAGACATATGCAAAGGGAACCAGACACGGAAATCGAATTTCATGGGCAATACATAACGTTCTCGACATTGTATACTTGGCATTTCAATTGGTAAGTCACACAGGTTACGCCTGAATAAACAGGGAAATCATGCATATATGACCATGAAAGACAGTTAATTCTGAACAGTTTAATAAAAAATATTTATTTTATCGCTTCTAGTAGAAAAATTCCAAATTACTCGAAGCTAACAATTTTCATAAGAAACTTAAGGAATTAACAGAGAATGTGAACCTCTTCATATGATTTAGAAATGCAGAAAGAACAACGAGCCGACCCCAACCATGCATGAAATGCTGCTGTCTTATCAACCACATCGAACACGAGAATTCAGAATTCATACTTTTTTAACCATTTGCGGACTTAAAATTTTTATTTGCGATTTGCCTGTAGTAGAAAAAAAATCGACTTCTGTTCTTTCAGAACAAATCGGTTAACTGAATTTCGTTTATTGGAAAACGAAAAAAACTATAAATTCAGGAGAAATAAATTCGTGAATAATAAGTCAGTGAATATCAGTATTACTATCAATAAAGGAAGCTTTTATACAGATATGAAAACAAAAACAATAACAACAACAATATGAAACAACATCAACTGAGTGTTTACATTTGGTGAGAATTACAATTTCAAAATTTCCTGACAGTTTAGGCCAAAATTTTTTTTTTTATCATCATCAAGTGCTGGCGGCAAATGTAAAATTCTAATATCAAATTTTCGTTTCTGTAACCGAAAAATGAGATCGCTGCTCGGTGGACAGTATGTTGCTATCGACGCCATGGTTGGAAGCTTCAGCAAACGGAAATAACCATCGAAACGATCACCAAACTTCTCCACCATATTACCACATTCTACAGCATCCAAGTGAATCACTAAGTCGCCATATGCATAAAGTCTTTCCTTAAATATACATCAAGGTCCAAGTTTTGACATATACCTTCAAACGACACCAATCATCGAAAGAATTAATAACTATTTAAACCTGCTTAATCAAAATAAATTGTTCATGAAAAGTAACTCAAATAGGAATATCAAATTCTTAATAACCACTCAGTTATAGATATAAGAAATAGATAAATTCTCCCAGTTCTCTTTTGAGTTGATATTCGTATCTAATTTTGTTCAAAAACCATTTTTGAAATCAAAATAAACCGACAAACCTTCCGTTCATTCGGGATCCCGCTCGAGTTAATAATTAGCATTGCAACAGCATAGTAAGCGCATAACATAGTACGCAAATGAGCAACGAATTTCAAATCATTTTCAGGATCTTGCCAGAAAGGACCGCCAACACCTGAGAAATTTTAGTTCTCGTTATTAAGGACCAAAAGCACAACAAAAAAAATTTTACGAAAAATTTATCCACCTTCTATGATTATACGCAGTACACTTTTCTTCTTGGAAGAAGCCGAATACTTATCTTCTGCGAGTTTCTGCTGTATCCATTTATAAAGATCATCATAACTAGATAAATCGTCCTGTGATCTGATGGTATCGGGGAAGAAAGAAATGTTGCATGATTCTATTTTCTTGCAATCCATCTTCTTCGTTAAATCGTACTGTGGAACTCCACGTCGAGAACAAGATAGTGATGACTCCACTTTCGGTGCTGTTGAATAACGCCATGCAATTTTCATTGTTGAATCTTTCGACTTTTCCACATCATCCTTGAAATCATCATCACCCGTAATATTAGTTCGATCCGGCAGATTTTCTATTAATTCTCGTGGATTACGGCTCGTGCTTGCAACAAATAATGAATGCTCACAACATATACCTAAATAATTTTGTCGTTTTAAACTCATAAAATTTTCGATCTACTGAGAATTTAATCTTATTCAACTGAAAATCAAAAGTGGAAGAATGATAATACATGCCAAAGAAGTGAATACATCCGTATTACAAATACTGAATTATTATTATTACAAATACTGAATTATTTCCATTGTATTCAGACAGTACCAGAATTTAATTTAGCTAACCTTCAGCACTGAAATATTTGCTAAGGACAGTTGCATAAGCTCGACTCTTATTTTCATCGATGATGCAAAGTGAGGAAAGTGGTAAGCCACCTCCTATTAGTGTGTCTACCGCTGCACAACCCATCGATATTTCTGGGTAACGCGATCGGGTATTCGTTCCTACTATTTTCGGAATAGCATCCAAACTTATTCCAGCCATCACAGTCTGCAGTTGATATTTGATAAAAGAAAGGAAAAACCACATATATTCAAAAGTCGGCTTACTTCAAGCTCTTACATATGTAGAAACGAAGAGATGTGGATGAAACTGAAAAGATGCACATAGTTTATAAAGCTTATAAAGCTGAACTTTAATTTAAATATTCTTCAGTCAAATTGCAACAGAAATATTCCATATCCAAATCTTACCAAAGTCAAACGTTTCTTCTTAGATTTCTGAATTTAGCAGTAATTTACAAATAATCAGAATTACCATGTATTAATTTGATCAATTGTAAATCTTCCTAAAAATTTCAAAATTTAGTTCACAGAAACAACTCACTGAATCTGTAATCAATCCAACAGAAAACAAAAAATATAACAGAATGCGATGAATGATTTACACTATCCGGGAAACGGCTAGTTTCGAAAGAATTATATAAATTATTCGCCATACGAATACATGCTTAATGGACGTATGCCAAATGTGGCAAAAAAGATCATCTGATAAACAAGTAACAATTTAAGCATACACTGTAAACGAAGCAGATCATCTCAAAAAATCTTACAAAAGATTATCCGAAGTATTTTATCAGATTTATGTTTCATTTAAATTAATAAAAATCTTGACAAGAAATATTCCTAACAATGATAACTTCAAAACAGCATTAGAAACTGAAACGTGATAATTTGATTTCTTAATACTCCTAAAAAAGTTTTTGGCTGAATCATCAGTTCAAGTCAGCAAAATGGATTTTTTTAATAGTATCAAAATTCTCGGGCTGTATATAATCTACTACATTTTTGTAATATGCACAACTTTATATGCAGTTGTTACCTATTTTAAAATTACTCACTATGTGAATACACACTTTGGTATTTATTTTTTTTTACGAATATATTTCAATGTTTTGAAAAGTTTTGTATTTTGACAAAAACATACTTATATATGAAAATATTACAGCTCCTCAATGCTATATAATTTCCCATTTAGTCTAAACGGTGGAACAATGAGCAGAATTACGTTGGCTTCTGCATTCAAATTATTAGAGAGAACAAAGTATTCACTAACAAACCCCCACATTTACATCCACTCAAACCAATTTCAATTGAATTTATAATACAGGTAATTTGCATATCGAAGCTCATACGTGAATTCCATTTCTCCAACGCGCGCAATTTAAATCTTGGAATTTAGTAAATATAAAGTTAGATACTTCTGAAAAACTCAATTGTTTGATTATTCAAGTTGTAGAGCACGTAATTGTAAAACTAAGTCATTTTTAAATGACCATAAATTATAATTTATAAGTAACGAGAGTAGGAAAAAGTAATTAAGTAATTAATTGTATTTTGTATTTTCCAATATTCACTCTGTTGGTTATTCATTGTACTCAAGACTTTCGATATTGGCTGTAAACAGTGTTTAATTGTATTGCGTAGAATTATTTATACTTTAATATTTCACGTGATATTTGACGTATCATGTGGAGTGAAATAGAAAAAGTCGATTAAAATTCTGCAAAATTAATTTAAAAAGTAAGTCCGATGTAAGACGTCGAGTTTTTTGCAACGTTGAATAATGAACCTATTTTTTATTGCTCTGGTATCAATGTTCTGTAAGTTTTTCTTTGATTGTTGTTGTGTGAATGTAAAATATCTCTGAATATTAATGTTGTAGCAATATCGATTGCGTGTGATCACCAACAATTAACGTCTGTGACAAAATAGCTACTTTGAGTCAATAACTACTTGAATCCTCGACAGTTTCAGAACTATTCGTTCACTGCACTTCCCAAAACACTTAAAAGGTATTTCTATTCTAAATTTCGGGCTCTCCCGAAGAAATTTTCTCTCTTTTGGAACTTTGGTTTTTGGCAGTCGGCACGAATCACTAATGTATGAAGTAATCAATTTCTTTTAAACAGTATTTCTCGTAATGTCGTTATCATCGGGAGAATTTGCATTCCGTTCGTAACTGGATCGATTCAATCTATCAGATTTTCATTCAATTAATTCTTTCAGTATTTTCAAGATATTTTAAATACAAGATACTAAAAATGGGAAGAGAAAGAAGGGAGGGATCATTAGCAGTTGACCTCTCATTCCTAGTCTTCCATCAATTTCATTGGTAACACAGTGAATTCGTTAATTCGACAGTTCTTTACACTTGTTAAGCAATTAGCATCAAAGTTTCTGATGGAGATTAACTGCTGGGATAAGGAGGGGTAGCTCCTACTGAATTATTATCTTCTTCACGGCGTTACGGAACACTTACCTACCTATTTGAGTCATAAGTCCTTCCATATACTATATCTTTGATCGTTAACTGCACGTAGTTGTTTTGGTGGTGCCAAACACTGATAAATTATTGCAGTTGATTTCATATCACTTACTTAATCTCTGTCCCCACTGCCAAGCCTTATCTCCCGCTAGACGATGAATTTAAAGGTAATAAGACTGTTGCGTAATAGGACATTTGCATTGTCAATACCAAAATTTCCACTTCTTTCTGTTAACAGTTTTTTGTTTTTTTTTAATCTTATATTCGAATTATTGATTACTATAAGGCTTCAGCAATAAAAGTTTGAATATTTTTCATCCCATATTACAACTTTTGACATTTCCTTACCTTTATAGTTTCTCTCTTTTGTAACTGTCATGAAGCCATTGTCACCGTTGGAACATGATATATTACTTACTGTTTTAAGTAATTATTGCTTTCAGCATAATGACTTGTTACGCAATCCTAAAAATTCCTCCCTACATAATCACGCTTTCCAATAATATTAATTACCGACAACCATTATCACTAATGGAAAACATACGATAACATAAAATCGAATTACTTATCTTTCGTAACACTATCAAATAACTGCCTTATATATTTTATATTTTTAATTCTTCCGTAGTATCCTTTACCGTATCAGTTCATTTATTGTTTTGAATGCTTTATTGTTAACGTATGAATATATTGATCTGTGCTTTAATTACCATTTCGATTTAACCTCCCTTGAATACCCGTTAAACTTCAAGGAGCAACATTCTGCACTCAAATAAAGTGGAAGGCAAATACCGTAGTGGAAAGACACCGATGCAAAAGTATCGACTTTTCGCACATCTCAAGATTCGTAGTAATTGCGCAAATTTGAATTTTCTGACTTACTGCAGCTTCAAAGCAACATATCTCTTTCACCATCATTTGCCTGTTGTTTTGAGGAGCCAAGAGTGAAAAAGCTAACCGTTTGAAGAACAAGTTAGCTTCAGTAGTTTTAAAAACTAATTAATAATTCGGTTTTTTCAATAAAATTCCAAACTTCGAGTAAAAGTTTTTTACTAAATCACGAGAAAATTGTTATATCATTTTTATTATTTGTCTTTCATTTTGTCTGTTTCTTCTTTTTAGATTTCACTTGTGGCCAAGAAAGTCATTCTATTTGGCATCCCAAAATCATTTTAGAACTATTAAAAGTGCCTTTCATATCTTTACTTAGCTAAGTTATTGTAAATTAGTAATGACCTCCGCCGTAATTTAAAAACTTTAATAATTCGCTTTTCTTCCTTCTGCTGAAGATGTACATGAGATTGAGAAAGAGATTCATGCTAAATATAATCATTTTCCCAATTTTTAAAAAATGTTGATGCTAATTGAAAATTTGCTCTGGAATCCATTAACCTTATTTTCATGTAATCCAATGTTGACTTCTTCCCGCATCAGTTGTGAATTGTATTAAATGACCTTAATGAAAGTAGGACTGTCTTTTGGTTTTTTATTTCACGAGCTGATCTCTTGTAGTTGATGGTCAGCGAATCACTGTTGCATACTTTCATTTTTCATTTATCTTTTGTTTCATGACTTCTAAATAATATATCACAATGTTATCAAAAGACATCCGCAGTCCACTTCAGATATTATGGCAGAAATTTGAGATACGAATGCTTCGTAACTTTTTATTCACATCAATACTATCGATACCTATCTATATGACTTTAATATAGTTCTGCTTTACTGTGTTTCATTCATATGTTTAAGTATTACTTTCTTCAGTCCAGTTAATCCCACTTATTTTAGTCCTTTATTACATCATTCGGTCGTAATGGCTTATAGGCTTAGTAAGTAAATTCTTATCAAGTGAATAGTATTGATCTAATATACGTTGTTCGGAGGATAAGAGAGGGAATGAAATGCGGTCAATTTGGCCTATCCAAAGGTATGGAATGTTATTGATAGTCACTATTCAATCTTTCATAATGCTTTTTTCCGATACTCCAATCTATATTTCCTTATCGTTTTGTCTATTAAATTATTCAATGGTTTTACTTTTATAGTACTTTCGTTAGCGAACAGGACAATATAATTTGCTAAAATCAAATTCATTCCCGCTGCACTTGCCTCTTCCGGAAATTTTCAACTGCGCAGTACAGATCGCAATTACTGGGACCGGCATACGGTAAGTCGATCACATGTCGCAATATGAAATTACGACATCCCGAGCTATATATCTTCAGTAAAGCTTTAGACATCAATTTTTGGATAATTTTCACATCGTAATTTACCGAGAGGAATGGAATAATTACGGAATTATAGGACAAAAAGGAAATTAATCTATTCGCATAAATGTAATGAAATTTCAATAAAAAATTTATTAAGAATAAATCAGCATTGTTTAGCGATGAAATTTATAAAAGATTTCAATTTTTTCTCAGAATAACTATAAAAGATTTTGAGATTTTGGTTTTTCTTTAGAATGATATTGAAAATCATATTTAAATTAAATTTTTTACTTCTTTTTAGTCTTTCGTGGTGCTAGCAATATCATTGAATACAAGGAAAAATGTCTCGAAGTGTTGACGATTTGGGTCTTCAGCAACCTTCTATACCAACAGGAGGATCGGATGGTGTTGATGGTTTAATAGATGTATACAATAATTCTACTGTCGAAGTGAAAAATTTATTGGCAAACGAATGTAATATTCTTTTCGAATGTCGGTGAGTACATTTGGTCACTGTTTTAAAAATTTCCTAGTTAATTAAATTTCGTCTAAAAGTTGCACTGTATAAAATTTTCTTAGCGATCACAAAATGAAATTTTTTAAAAATGAAATTGAAATTTGTTAACTTTTAACGATAACATTGCAGTTCTTGTGGCAATATCTTTCGGAGTAGTTTAAACTATTTGACTCACAAACGTGTTTACTGCCGTACATTACATTCGACTGTTGCGTCAGCATTCAGTGCTGTGGCTCTGGACTTTGCTGAAAAAGCACTTGCAGGTAATACTTATATCAGGGTATTATTGAATTCAGAAATAAAAGAGTCATTTCAGCTAGAAGAAATGAATCATTCTTAGTGCGATGCGCAATCTTTTGGTTAATGCTATTTCAATTTTGGATAAGAGACTTGGATGTAATTTGAATGATATACGATTAACATTGATATATTTTAGAACTTCGAAACGGCGATCAGGGTAAAAAAGAAGGAGCAGCACCGCAGCAACAAAATAAAGATGCAGGGACATCGTCCTGCTCAAAAACCGATTTGCAACCAAAACGTGCCAAAGGCATTCTTAAGCGAACAAATCTTATTAACGTAATCAACAAACGCACAAAACATTATGCGTTATCACTGCCGAATTCGGAAGTTAGTTAATTTGTAACGACTACTTACGAAAGAGAAAAAAAATGATTACCAGTTTTTAGATCGAATTTTATTCTATTATGAATTTGTAGCACAAATTGGAATTGCATACATTACCCCGTATCTCACGTGATGTGGCAACAACAACATTCATAGAAGGGCAACAGGTACGTCTTATAGTTTCTTTTTATAACTTTAACTTATATCTTATGACAACTATAACTTATATCTTTATAATTTTGAGATTTCTAAAAAAGTAACGGAATAAAATTCGAATGCATTAATCGTTTTCCAGATCATGGAATCAATTCCGCATGCGCTGGTAACTGTAGATACAATACCACCGGATCGCGTTCCAGTTCTTATTCCACAGGATAATTCAAGCCGTTATCGAGAAATGAATCTACGTAATCGTAAAGGTGACAGCTCAAAAAATGGTGTCGCCCGAAAAGTTGGATCGGAAGAAGTATTTTATTTTATTATTTTCTTCATATTTTTTTGTGAAATGGGAGTTAATTCTAAAGAAAATCAAATTATCAGCTTGTATGCAACAAGAATCTAAAACTTTTTTACAATTGCAGCTTAAAATTTTGGAACGTATGGGCAAATATCAAACAATGATGGTTGATCTTAGCTTGCTTACTTGCTCACACAGTGACTGTAAAGAAAAGCAACCGTTTTCATCACTCTTCACATTTGCTTATCATCTTACAGTGAAGCACAACCGCCGTGCTACATCTAATAAACGAATCCCATGTTATCTGTGCGATTTCGAATCTCAAACGTACGTGTTGTTGTTAGTTATAACATATTTATAATGCTCCTAATAGAATTTTGGCTGACTAATATAGAGGGTTCGCTTTCGTTAGACGGTAGTCTTGGTAATTGATAGTGATTAATTCAGGTCAGTTGATCTTTCAGATACACTTCATTGATTGAACATTTGAAAAGTGTGCACGAACAATATTATCAGGAGCACGTTACAGCACGTTCAACATCCGAAGAGCTCAAACGAGGCCGGAAGGGAAAGCAGGCAAAAGTAGATAGTTTTTGTCTTTTAGTCGGTAGTTTTATTAGTAATTGTAGCCGAGTCTTTCACGATTTCATTTGATTTCTTTCCCGAAAATTTTTTGTTTAAGACTGTACAAATGCGAGGACGAAGCTTGAGTCCATTGTCTGATGATTTTCTTGAGACGGAAGAGTCATCTGATGGATCGGAGGAAATTGGTTATGACTCTGCTCCTGTGCTGGAATTAATGGCTAGTATGGAAGCTGAAAATATTGAATTGGTAATTTTGCTGTTGTAATTATTTTGTTAAAATCAGTATAATATCTTCCATGGGTTTCATAGACTTATGGCTTTCAGACTGTGAAGGATCGTGTGGATTACATTATTGCGGTTGTATGTGGTGACGTCGAAAATGCTCCTATATTAGAGAACAGCAAATATGAGTTAGATATGCAAATTTTGAGTGTAAGTTTGGGATTTCAGTTTTATTATACTTAATGTATACACTTTTACGTTTAAATATTCATTTTAAGGAGTATTTTCATCGTAAATGAAGAGAAAGAACCTGAAGATTGAGACAAAAATTTTAATGGAGAGGTATGTGAGAAATAAAACTAGTTCTAAATTTAGAATGAATGTTCTTCAAGACCACAAGTACGGTCAAAAGGACGTCCACGTCTTAGTCACGGGAAAACAGCACAGGTTTGTTTTAATATTGTGAAGTACTCACAGTTTACTATCTCTCCAAAAAATTGTTTTGCAGGCATATTATATTTCGGAAATTTTGTTTTACAGCTTTTGAAAGTTAGTTCGTCAGTTTCGAAGAAAAAAAAGCACGGTCCACCGATATGGCTTCGTACAGCGCGTAAACGCATAGTAGAAAATGTAGCAGTGGATCAAATAGCCGGCCCTGGCAAGGTATTTTTTAAAAAAAAGTAATTTGTGGTTTTTTAAAAATTATGTTTGATATAAATTGAATTATATTGGTTTTTAAAGATTTTACAAGAGAGTGACGAAGAAATGAAACACGAGATTGAAGCACCGAAGAAACGTGGTAGAGGACGTAAACCGAAACCAAAAGCTGAACAGGCACTGAAGAATGATATCGAGAAAGATGAACTGAGTGGAAATAGTGATGAAGTAAGTACATTTCTAGTATTATTTAGCCAATGATACGTTTATTAAAATGATTGAGGCATGAATTAATTTTTCATTTTTCAGGCTGAAGATGGTCGCAAACAGCGTCCTTCGCGTCAGCGTCGTAAACCAAATTGGATTGATGAAAATTATGTCACCGGTTTTAAGTAAGTATTATCGTAATAGTTGCGTACTATTGTAAACGTGTGAGTTATTGGATAAAACTAACGCTTTTTATATTTAATTTGATGCTAAAAAAATAACTTTTCTTGTTCAAAAGGAATTGGTTTTTGTTCTTCATAGCCTTTATCCATTTATGAAATTTAGGAATAAACGTTCTCGTCGTGATGATGATGATGTAGATTTGGAATATGCACAACCAAAGGGACAAAGTCGACCACCATCAAGAACCGGACAAAGCCGACCTCCATCGAGGACTGAGTCAAAATGTACTAAAAGTGCTGATAGTCAACGATCAACACCTGTTGAACTTTGTGGCACTATTCATGGTATTCAATCGGAAGCAAGCAGCGAAGAAACATCGAACTCATCAACTCCTGCACCACATGAAAGCACATAGTTAGTTTTGACACACTATAATTTGCTTTTCCTTTTCTTTTATGCTTCTTGACAATGTCAAAGAAATTGATAAAGAATTGCATTTATAGTAATATTTCGACCCTTAATCATGAATTGGACAGTAGTGCAACACGATCGTCACTTCCTTTATCATCAACTGGACTGTCTTCAACCAGTGCAGAAAATGCCAGAGATATATTGGTAATGCTTCTGTCATTAGAAAATGTGATCAATGATGTAATGGTATTATTTTCTGCTATCAGTATGACTCATTAAGTGATTATTGATATTTTGCTTTTAGCTTTAAGTTTCAGACAAAGAAAACCTGTCGTTTACAATATACTCCAAGAGCACGAAGAATGAAATATGGAGATGATTTGTTATCCAACGTCGGTTAGTTATCATCTTTTGCGAACTTCGAATATTGAGGTGTGTTGCATGAAATTTAAAATGTGAATATTTCGATCAGTTATGCTAAAGTGAAAAGATTTCAAGCGAGTAAAATAACTCACTGTTTTATTGCAGATGACGAAGAAATAGCATGCACCTCATCAAAAGATACCAGAGGGCATGTAACTAGCGATAATGCAAACGCAGCATCAAGTGATGGACGTCCCACATCGCAATCTCGCCGTAAGCAAGATCTCTCAACAATCCGTGAAAATAATGATGAAGTTATGGTATGTTAATTGTTTCCTAATTACTGGACAGGTTATTTGTAGAAAGCGATGCCAGAAAATTCATCCTACAAATTTTTTTCCTTGAAATCATTTTTTTTTCAGATAGTGCGCTATTCAAACGGTGAAGCATCTCTCCCAAAAGATCTCTCTGAAATTCCCGTTTATCTTACCGAAACACAGCGAGATCTGTTTTTCTCATTCATCCGTCCTGCTTCTCCTTCAAGTGATGGCGCATCAAGTGCCCATAAATGCATGCAGTGCGGCGACATTATTGCGAATATATCAGTCAGTTTCACCGTTGAAAATTCTGGAAAATCGTTTCTATTTAATTTTTTTAAAATCATATACAGAATATTCGCAGGTAGCAAAGATAGATTATTTTCAAACATTCGTAATATATTCAGGGAAAATTTTGAACTTACACTTCCTTATACACTTTCTTATAGTCGTTGCGTATTATTCTGCATTTCATTCTTAGGCTCTTATGATAGTATCAGCGAAGATTTGTTTCATTTGATTTCGTGAATGAACTGTCTGATTTATTTCATTTGAAAGAGAAATTATAGGAGGGACGGCGGCATGCTGTAAGTCACTTGCGCATCATGCGTTTACGCTGCTCATTGTGTGGATGCGGTTCATTTTTCTGTTCCGACATGCGAACTCATTTGCAGTACAGGCACTGTGATAAATTGCATCTTGCACCACGGGGTTATGTTTTGCCGGGCAATGTTCTGCCATGCATGACACAGAGACAAGTAAGAACGGAAGCATCATTTTTAAATTATTATTAGTACACTTTCCAGTCTTATGTTGTCCTTTGAAATCTACCATCCGTATTAAGTAATGTTTCAGAATTAAAAAAAAGGATGGGTGAATCAGTAAAAATTAATATTTAGAGAAGAGAAAAATCCGTAGTTGTCATTTCAGGCTGATGATCTTACACGAGTTGTAGACGCAATGAAGCCAGGCCGTGTTATGTATACTTCGGGAAAAGTCAGTTTTCTTCTTGCATTGATTCAGTAATTTCTTTACATAAAATTTTTTGCGCCCTAAATAATTGGGTTGCGGGTTGCCCTGGAATTTGTTGTTTACTGTACTATTGAAATCTGAACGTCCATTTTTTTAGATCATTAGCTCGACGAATCCAAAACCGTATTATCCAGATCCGATAATTGAAGAACGTGTTCTGGGCACTCTTTTGCCGGAAATCGATGCCAGTAATGATCAGGGTCGAAATATTTCATCAGCTACCGCAGGAAGCGTAAATGCTGCTGTTGGAAAATTATAATAAGTATTTAATTAGGCATTATTTTGTATGATGCTAACTGAATTGCTCATTAAAAAAATTAATATAGGTTGTTATGACTGACAATATGAAAGATTTTTC
The DNA here is from genome assembly GCA_013365365.1 of Cruorifilaria tuberocauda. Taxonomy (NCBI): domain Eukaryota; kingdom Metazoa; phylum Nematoda; class Chromadorea; order Rhabditida; family Onchocercidae; genus Cruorifilaria; species Cruorifilaria tuberocauda. The sequence continues at coordinate 175,710 of JABVXU010000060.1, forward strand.
GTTTTTATCTATGAAGCACTCAGGAAGTGATTTATAATGTCTCTTTTTTAATCAACCGTTCGTTCAAGCAACAGCTGACTAATTTTCGGAAAGTAAATCCAGTGTGCATGAGTTTCGCATAGCGATTTTCGTCATTGAATATGTATCAAAGCCATTTTGAACTGAATAACATGCATCATACATGAAATTTTGTTCGGATTTTGTTTAAATTTTCGGCGGTATTCAGTGCACGGGTCTTTGATCTCTTCGAAGCATAAAGTTACCTATAGTTATCTCCTGATATCCTCTTGATGAACCGTTTGATTAATATAACTTTTTTTTGAATTGTGTATATATTTTACACTTTTCTGCATCTATAATAAATAATCATTATTTGAAGCGAAATTCTCCTCATTAAGTAATTGTTGAATTGAATGATGTCAAGCTTTGGATAACAGATTTAATGTACACTTGTTCTATCTACCGGTGTAGAAAATGCTAATGTGGTATAAACGGTAGAATTGTAAGCCTAATTTCTTTCATTTCTGAATAATTTTCTTGTAATTTTGTTTTTTCTCCTAAAAATATTCTTATGTCTCATCCATAAGCACCAAAATATTTATCTCCGTATATTTTATTGCTTCTACGTTGAACAAAAGCAGAAATCTTTATATACCTTCATAATTAATAATTTTGTTTTTCACCTTGTCATTGCCAAACAGTTATCTTCATGGCAACTTGTTAATGAAGCATTGTCATCACTATTGTTCTGAATCTTTATAATTTTATATCTTAGGAAAGGCCTCAAATTTTGATTATCCTGTTATTTTCATTTGAATATTAACATTTTCCATTTTTTGTGATTTATTTTCGTTTAAATCTTTTCTTTAATGGAGTATTTTAGTTTAAGCAAATTTTGTTCTTCATTCGTATACATTCATATCCATTTTAGCAATTCGTTTCACTACCGTTTGGTTGAACTCTTTTTATATTCATTTTAGCCATTTCCTTACCATTGTTCAAATACATTTCATTGTTTATTTAAATGCTTCTAGCAATATGTTTTTATTTTAAATAAATTGCACCATTCTCGTCTTTTTTTAGTAAATTATTTTCCAGCTAAAATAAATTGCATCATTTGTTTTTTATCCTTCAACAAATTATTTACACGCATAAATTGAGCTCTATTGCTCGTGTTACATTTTTTGTAAGTTTTATTTGATACATTTTTGACAAGGCAAAAATAGATGAAAGAAATGCAAAACAAGGTGAATTATATAGTTATCCGATAACTGTATTATAAATCTGATCAGTTGAGAGAAGTATTGAACGTATCATATAAAATGATTTATTTTGGAGTAACACAAATATCCTTCAACCAACAACTCCTCTAAGGAATAGATTTTAATTTAATTCATTATTGTCTTCATTCAAGGATTTCTTATTTTATTATAGTAATGAATATGAAGAAATATCACTTATATTAAAATGTTTTTTCTCAGGTGTAAGTTAATGAAGTTAAGGTATTTGTTTTGGATGTTAAAATACTTTAATGATAAATATTAATTGTAAAAGTGCATTGTATTTCCAGGTTTATAATGTATTCAACTAGTACCCAAAAGAGAGAATGGACATTTTCATCACAACAAGATCTTTTGAATTTAAGGTATTTGCATAGAAGAGTGAAAGATCAGAAAGAAATTATGAGGGAGATGGGAACAACAATCATTTTTTTGTTTCTTTGTTTACAAAGTTCATTCTAAATTATCACATGGTAGTTAGAAAATTATTAGTAAAAAACAAAATGCCGGTCTTGGTTTCTAGAAAAGCTGCAAATGAAAAATTCCGAGCAAAATATGAAGCAGTGATTGATGCTGAAGAAGAAGATATCTTCTTGACACCTGAAGAAGAAACATTATTAAGGAAAATTGTCACCGAAACTGGTATTAGGTTTGTAATAGAGATGCTTCATCTGTTTTCAATGATTTAAGAAATTATTAAAGCTGATTGCAAACATTAATCATTGTTGTTTCATTACTCTGAAACAGTTTAGATTGAATTACAGAACAGTATAAGTTCTAAAATCATATAGCAATAGAAGTAATCCTTTGAAAAAGTCTTTTTTATGTTTGGTATAAAGGTAGGCTACACTTTTTCGTATGTTCGATACAAAGGAAGTGCAAATATCGCATGTATTTTCATCTCTAATCCTTCATGTACAAATATTTTTTGAGGAAGAAAACTGTGATTTTCTTGATTTTCTTTCATTTATTTTTTGTTTATTATTTTATTCTTTTATTTGCAATAGAAAAATTTTTCCAAATTTGTGATAATTTTCTTTAAGGTTTGCGGATGATTTTAGCCCTTCAATGTGGCTGTCAACTCGTTGGATAGCATTTGCATATTTTAAACGGTTTTTTCTCTATCATTCAACAATGGAATACTCACCGAAAAGTGTGATGATGTCCTGCTTTTATTTGGCTGCAAAAGTTGATGAATTTAATATATCCATTGATGAATTTGTTAAGAATCTCAAGTTAGTTTTTTTTTTTTTTTTTTTTTTTTTTTTTTTTTTTTTTTTTTTTTTTTTTGCATTTATTGCTGATTTCCAAGCATACTACTCTCATTCGTTGAGCTTTTATGATAAATATAGTGGTAAGTTTTATATTGACATTAAATGTAATTTATCCTTTTTCTATCTGTGCTTTCCTATAAGTTGAAAATTTAAAAACTGTATTCGTTATTTTCTGAAACTTTAGATCTGGCACAGCTAAATCAAATTCCGAAACGATTTTATCATTCGAACCACAAATAATGTTAAAATTACGATATCAGCTAACGATACATACGCCGTTTCGACCATTCGAAGGACATTTGATCGAAATGAAAACACGTTCATTATTAGGTTTCGATTTGGAGCAAGTGCGACCTCATGCTAATGATTTTTTCAAGGTTCGTATATGATGGCATCTGATTGTTTTTAAACTTTATTGTCTTGTCTTTCTGTTTTCTGTTAAAAGTGACATTTTCGTTTCCAGAAATCATTGTTCAGTGATGCTATGCTTCTCTATCCTCCATCGCAAATTGCACTTGCTGCTCTAAAATATGCCCTGCAAATGCTAGGTTGCTTACAATATACTTTTTTTCAATTTCCGATGAGCATGAGTTTTCAAAAACTAACATTTAACTTCAAAATTAGATTTATTGAACATTATTTTGCTTATCGGACTTTTTCCTTTAATTAAGGCTTACATACATATTCCCTGATTGCTTCGATTAAAGTTCTGTCCGTTAAATGTCAGCTAACTTTGTCTCAGATTTTCATTTTAGAACCTTCTTTTTTCGTTTAATACTATTTAAATTTAGATAAGGCAGATGATTTGCTGAATGATCAGTTTCTGAATAAGATACTGGAGATCGATGCATGGAGATCACAAAGCGATGATGATATAATACGCGAGAGATTAATTACTCGAATCGATGAAATTATGCAATGTGTATTTGATGGATGTAAGCCTATAGCACCCGAAACAAATGAAACATTGCAGGTAATGCTTACTTCATTTTTGTTGAATTTGAAAGTGTTGAAGGTTTTTCTCAGTAACATTTAAGTATCTTAAAAATAGTTGTGATTTCATATAATAATTTTGAACAATGTTGTTGCGAAATATTCAACAATCAAATTTAAAAGAAATATAAGATATATTTCTGTGTTGAATTTTTTAATGTTAATACTGATCATTGTTAAATATCAAAGCTGAAATTGTTTAAAAAGCCATTTTTGCATTCCTCTATTCGAGGAATGTAAATTATCTACAAAAAGTTCGGCGATTATTCCTGGAATAAAATAACTTGTTCCTTTGCTTTTCAGAGTCATATGGAACGTTGGGTAAACACTTTTCCTGAATTGGAACGAAGATTAACCGTCTTAAATGCTAATCTCCAATTAGAAAATTCTAATTTGAATGCAGCTGTTTCTGATGATGATTGATCTCTTATATGTTGAATGTAATGTTGTGATATATTCGTGGTGCTGATAAGATTTGATTTTTGGTGTTTTTAAAATTGTTTGCATATTTTTAGTTACTGAAAGGTAAAAAAGTTTCACGAACATGGGATAAACAGCATTTCACTGCAACATATTACGTCACGATGAAATTCTTAAGTGAAAGAGCAATGAAGAAAATGAAAAGCTTTGGAAATTATAAGTCAAAAGTTACATCGATTTTTTTTATTACTATTAATAAATTCCTTTTTCTTTAAATTCAATTCTAGTATCAATGATAATAATTAAAAAGATAATTAGCAGAATAGTTAAATAACATGTTTTCACTCTTGTACTTTGCAATTTACTAAAAAGCAATTCGAAAACTGCCAATTTATAATGAAAATATATATTTAGGCCATCATCGATGGATGATATATCATATCAGATATCTCAATATTAAATTATCTTAATCATAAACAAATTCATCATTACACTAGTATTGCGTTTAATAACTTGCAGTAAAAATTAATTAATTAGTAAATTTAGCAGTAGGGTATTATATATACATTCATTTCCTTCAACAAGTCTAACAGAATCATCCATAGTTTTTCAGTAATAATCGAAGTAATAGGAAGATTTTCAAACTAAATTACAAGTATTTAGAAAAAAAGTGTTTTGGATTAACTTAATATCTGCCTAATTTATCCGTATTCAAAATAATTTGATTGCTTATTTATATTTGATCATACTTTTAACTCAATTATTTAATTTAACTTAAATCTAATAAAATTTTGATGTATCTAGCAGTTAAGAATCACACGTTAACAGCTTTCTAATAATTCATCATAATAAATAATTATTTAAACTCATCATTGATTAATTGATTGATTTATTGCCATTCATCCAGTAACACATCTGCTCCTGCTAACAAATTTTCTTGTATTATGATGATAAATGAATATTATCAATAGCTCAGACAATTAGATATTAAATTCGTTGTTGAAGAAAAATCAATAAAACGATAAAAATTAATAAAGAAGCTAATCAATGACTTAATGTTTTTTAATCTATATTTGGAAATGTCAATAAATACAGCAATGATTTTTCAGCACATCTTGACAATTAATTCTATTTCAACGATTAATTATTGAAGGAAGCATAGAAAGAGACTATCATTTTTTAATTAAAATACTTTATATTACAAACTTTCAATGAAATTAATGAATTAAATGAAAAAGAAAAGTGCTAATGTATTCTTTTCGTTCATCGTTTTATATTATTTCTTGTATTTTTTGATTTTATTTCTAATTTAACATAAAATGTGAATTCATTTAGCATATTTTATAATTTATTACAATTTTCTTTCTATTTTGATCATATAATAATTCTTTTTATTGAATTAATTTTCTAATCTAAATTTTAAATTCACCTGAGATGATTTAATTCCTATAATAAATTTATCTTCCATTATATCATATATTAATTAATTCAATCTAGTAGTTTGCTTTATAATATATTAATTAATTTAGTTAATATTTTATGGCCTAGGAGATAAAATATGAATTTATAAAATTTTATTTATGATTACTGGATGATAGAATGATTGGAAGATTTAATTTCATCTGAGAATATTTCATTTGTGCTTAGTTTTACAATATAATTTTTTCAATCAATCGATAAAATTTCAAAATTATTATCGATCCAAATCCCATCTTAATCAAAAAGGACAATTTAATTAATTTTATTTATTCATCTGTTATAATATATAAATAGTTTTCCTTTAGCTTAAAGCTATTTTCACAAAATAGAAAATCTAAATAATTTCAAATTTATATTACTAAAATCATTGTATTAGAGGAATTGAGATGGTTTGGAATAATTAAATTCAAAATTGTCAATCCGTAAGAAAAAAATTAATCAATCAATCGAAAAATCTTCTTTTCACAATAATAGCTTGCCGCTTATAACAAAGAGATAACAAAGTTATTCCCGCAGAAAAACCCGAGTTTCACCGGTACTATTTTTGGTGAAGTTTGATTAATAATAACCTTTTCTGTGTTACCTCAAGCCTTCTTCAATGTATTATCATGTTTGCGTGATTTTGTTAATGAAACTGTTGCATTAATTAGTAATTTGCAATTTGTTCATTTAAATAATCAGTTATTTTATCTTTAGAATAAGCAAACATTGCTCCTGAGATCACATTATTAACCTTATTCTATCTCTTTCTCTAAAAAAATTTTACACTTCTCCTATTATCTCCTAGTATAAAGTTAATTATAGGTTTGGCAAAGCTTTTATATTATTTTTGTAAAATTATTATTGTCAATTTGAAATTGAATTAGCCGAGACTGCTGCTTATTTGTAAAGTTTAACATGAATGAAAAAAATATCCAATACATCAAAATAATTTGATTAAATTTAAGAAGTATAAAATAGATAAAATTTTGATCGTTTGATAATATCGGATTTTGCTTAAGAAATCTAATTATGGAAATGTTCTAAAGAAATATAAGCAAAATTATTCATTAGCAAGAATTTTATTTTAACACATAAATTCGATACCTTTTACGAGATGTTTCAAAAATTAAACTTTAAATGTTTTGATATTTTCAAAATGATTGAATATTGATATAAGTTCATGTTAAGAGAAAGAAAAATAAAAGTCTTAAATTTCAAAAATTTTAAAAGATCATATTTCAACCTGAAACATTACTCAAAAAGATGTCCTTTTACTTTTATTGCTAGAACGATGAAATAATTGATTGCTCGGAAAAAATTTTTTTCTTTAATTGATCCATTGTAGATGTAATTAGAAAATATGTTATGGTAGGACTTAATTTATTATATTTAAGTTATTGTAAAAAAATCTTTTTTCAATCATAATAGCTTGAAGTATCTGCTTCAGGTATAGATATTTCGGTATTGAAAATAAGTTTATCCAATATTAATTATTATAAAAGTATCTTTTTCAACATTAAAAATAAAATCAACAATAATTAATTATTATAAGAAAGTTTTTTCTATCATTGGCAAAAGCTTTTTCTATTATTTTTGTTTAATTAAAAAAATTATTGGCTGTGAAATTTCAAAACGATGAATTAGTTTTTCACATTTCTCTAACAAAACGAACAGAAAATCGAACTAAGATAAGAGAAAAGAATAAAAACATTGATGGATATTTCAAATAAAAAGTTCTGTAGATATCCAAAATAATCTTTTAGTTTCTATTCAAAAAGAAAGTGAAAGACTAAAATATCGTTACTTTCTCTTTTTTCAAGCAATTGGAAGAATGAAAGGAAATAATTAGTAATTAGAAAGGAACAAGCATAAAACTCGACTTATTTCGTGCTCGAAGCTTTTGCAAGCTTATACATCAAAAGATAGGAAGCACATCTATGTTGTATCTTTGATTTTCTTTAAAACAATTTTTGAATATCTTTTTTTATATATAAATTTGTTAAATTTACCATTTCGTTTTCGTTTCATTTTTTTTCAAGACAACTGATTTCTGATTTTTCATGAAATGAAAAATCGAAAGAAGAATACGGATGAAAATTTATCCGAAAAAAAAGAATCCAATTTTTCACTGTACACTTTTCATGAATTTATTTATTTCATTAGGAATGGATGGTAAAAAAACAGAAATCCTGAAATTATTTACAATTTAAAATATTCTTCCATAATTAATTAATGAAATTTGGCATGTTGGATGGGAAAATGATTTGTTTGGAAAATAGAACTCTCTCATGATATATTGAAATTTAAATTTATATATTTTATATATTACACTATTTTATAGTTTAATACTGAAAATGAAAATATATTATTTTTAGGTTTGAAATTTTTTTTCCGTTCAATTAAATTTTCAAAATTCCAATAAAACTCCAAAAAAATTCAATATAATACTAAAATTGAATAAGATAAAAATCTTGCAATAATTAGCTACCAATTTTATAATTATCTTATGAATCACTAAATCATTTCTTTCATTTCTTATCAACAATAGCGACAATAGCGCCTCTCAATCCCTTTCTATCACTGTTATCACTAGTACATACTTTTTAAATTTATTTCAAAATATATGTCACTTTGCATAATAATTACATATCATTTTAGTTGGTAATCTTCTCGTCTTTTCAATAAGTTACCGAAAAGGAAGTAAGTTATTGCTAATTTTTCTCCAATGCTTTAAGGAAACAGTGGCAAGAAATATTTTGACATATAGTTAGGCCATTAAATAAAGGTAAGTTTCTCTTACCTTTACTTCCTCCTACTCTTACTGAGTGTTTTCGGAGTATTTATGAATTTGAGGGCAATCCAGCAATACTCTCAAGGCTTTTCATAACTTTGCTTTTTTCCTCTAATCCATCTATCAATTATTCATTCTAACTTAATAATAAACTTGAATTCTAATTTTAGTATAAATTGATTTCGAACAATGTTTTCTCAAGTTTCTTTGCAATTCATCAAATATATTGCAGAAAAGAGCAAGCTGTAAAACGAATAATCTAAGCTAAGAAAATATAAATTAGAACTTATCATCTTTTCGAGAGAAGTAGAAGACTATTTCTATCAAAAAATTCTTTTGAAATGAATTTCAACAATATTTACATAACTGCATTACTTCTACTGTTTATCATTTATTTGATAATTGTTAGTAGCAAGAGAGTTAAGACATTTATTTAATGATAAGGCATTTATGATAAGACATTTGTTAGCCAACGGTGAAAAGACTTGCTACCTTGTATTTCTAAAACATTAAGAAACAATAGGAACTGAACAACAAATGAAGTAAACAAAGTGGAAATGTGAAGTGCAAATCAATTCAGCATAATTTTCAGTCATTTTCGATTTCCTGTCTTTTAGGTTGGAAATTTGCTGTCTCTCTTCAATGTTCTCTCTAATAGCATATCTTCAATATCTGAACTCTTTTGCTTCTTTTAGTTTCACAAAAATTTAACAAAAATTCAATTTAATAATTTTTTTTATTATTTCATAAATATCGTTAAGTTAATCTTGATCTTGAATAGCAATAGAATAAAATGATTTCGTATTAATTTTGATAATCTTCATCGATACCTTATTAATAGAGATTTTTCGTGATTGATTATTTAAAAATTATCATATCCATCCAATTTCTATCTTTTTCAAAATCAATTTCTATCTTTTTCATAGCGTTATATTTCTGAAGTATACTGCTTTGTTAATATCGATAAATAATTTAATTAATTAAATTTTAGCTAATTAATATTTCACGCAAAATGAAATTTACGTGTGTTACGTAAACATTAAGATATGAAAATGTCGAATTTTTAACTTAATTTTTATCCTTTAATATTACATTTTAAATTCTATCAGTTATTTCCATATCATTTTTAAAATTGGATAAACGAAGAAATGGAAATATTGTTGTAATATTAAAGTGAATCAAAGTAAGAGGAGTAAGTAAGTGGAGCAGTAAAAGCTATAATTGGTTTTGTAAAACAATCATAAGAGAAAGGGGAAGAGAGAGAGAGAGAGAAAGAGAAGTAGAGAGAGAGAAAAAAATAATGAGTTGTCCGTTTTCATCTCATGTTTTGTTTTGAATTAAACTTTTTGCTATAATATGGTTTATGAAGTTAAAGGAATTTATTTATCTTTAATTTTATTTCTTCCTTCCACTTCCTCTCTTTCTTCCTTTTTCTTTCATTTCATGAAAATTAAGCATAAATCATTAAGCATACATTATAAAACGCTCCAGAAATTTGAAAAAGCTTAAAGAGCTAAAAAGCTAAATCGTTACTAATACTATTGCTATTACTAGTATTGTTATTACTTTATACCTGCAAATTATATTAACAAATGGGATAAACTCTTTTAGCTTACAATCGATCCATTTTACAAGAAAATTTCAATATCTTGTCAATATCATAAAAATTATCTTATTAGCAGGAAATACAATGTTTTTGATAGTTGAAAAACTTTTAAATCAATAAATCAATATTTTTTAATTATTTGGATAAGTTGTTATTACAATTTAACTAACAATAATGCAATTGTTAAGCAGAAAAATTGCATCAATCATTTTTTAAAAATTTTTCCTTTATTTTTGTGTTTTTTTGTACTTTCAATGATAACATTTCTAATGGTTTATTTTGTTTTATCGTTTCCTTTTTCTTTTATTGATATCCTATATCAATCTAATTTTTTTCTATCATTTTCACTTAAACATTTCGCATTTTGACAAGTTATCAGTGGGAAAGAAAACAAAAAAAATTGAAATTATTAGAAGTAAAACTAAATCCTTTGGCATAGAGTTATTTTTTCGTTTGAAATCCCCTGATGATTAATTGAATTTCGAATTTCGCTTTCTAAAACATAGCAGGGAAATGGTAAATAAAGTAGAAAATAGTAATAAATCAATTTAAAATATTCTCCTCTTATCGTACTGCTTAGGAGTAAAAAAATAATTTAACAGTAAAAAGAATTTATCAATTCTTTTTTTTTGTTAAATTATTTTTTGATTATCAGTCAGTAAAAATAACGTGTTCGCTTTCTTTTTCAATCTTAAAAATTTTGCATATTTTAATTTTAAAATAATATTTAAGAAAATAGTTTAGTTTGTTTTTTTAAGAAAAAGAATCTAAAATTTAACTGAAATCGATAGAGTGAAAAGAAAGTAATTTGATGATGCTGCAAGATTTTGGCATTAATGAAATAAATTTTTTTTCAGATTAAATAATTCTTTTTTTATTTAATCAAATCTCAACATTGTTCGTTGAATGTACCAATTATATAAATTGATTTATTACTCTAAAAGTTTTTTGAGAATTGTAAAAAGATTTTGGGAAATAATTTTTTAAAAGCAGATTATATAAAAAATGAAATTTTTTGAAATATTGTGATAAAACTTAGGTGATATCAAGTATTTTCCTTGCGAAGAGATAAGTAGATTAATTTAGGTTACTAATGTAATATCTAATGATAATATGGTTGAATAAATTAATAAATTTTGCTTTTTTTGTTTAAAATTTAAAATTTCAATTTTATTATCTCTCAGGCATTTTAAATTCAGGTTCCATTAAATTATCGATTAAATTGTTAAATTTATTCAAAATGCCATTATACCATTATAGACTACGGTAGTTAGCTTGAAGTATTAGCGTTGAATCTGTTTATACTTAAGATTTTACTAAGTTTTAGTTTTAGTTTTAAATAAGGTAAAATGAGAAATTTATTTCGGTTCGCTGATTTTCTAATATATTAGAAATTATCTTTCATACACTAAAATACAAATTTATCTAATTGCGTGATAGAGGTGAAAATTAGCAAAGAAGGCAAATGCCATTCCTTTTTTTTCTTTTATCTTAAAACTCGTATATCGATTTTGTAACAGTCGTAATTTTCAATTTTACTTCTCTTTTTTTCTTCAAAAGAAAATTACTTTATTCATTAGTTTTTTATTATTCTTATGAAAAGAACTATTTCCATTTATAGCATAGAATTATAATAGCTTAATTTATAGGAATGGCTGAGCTATATGTGGAACTTTAGTAGTATGCTTAGGATTGTTTTGATTTCTCAGGTTTAAAATAACTTGAGCAATCTCTTAAATATTAAATTCAATTTAATGTATTATGTTTTTTGGATTGTTTTTGTTTTGCTTTTTTTGTAAATGTTTGAGGTAAAAATAAAAACCAATGTTCTATACGTCTATATTAAGAAGATAATTTAGATAATTTAAGATTATATATGATTATTGATTACATTCAGTTTACAATTTCACATTTAAATTATATCAAAAGGATTGGCAATGATGAGCCTTGTGTTATCAATATAAATATTAAATAAAAATTTATTACCGATTAGGAATAATTAAAAAATTTTTGCTCTATGCTTCGATGTTAACAAATTAATTTGTAATGTAAATAATTATAATTAATATGAAAATAATTTTCATATTAATTCTCGCATAAGTTTGAATTTGTTAACGATTGTTCGATTGAAATTATTTAATTCGGAAATGAATTTTTTATTTTAAAATCTTTGAAATGCTTTAAAATCGAAGCTATCCAACGATATTGCTATCCTCGATGAGAAATTTTTCAAAAAAATTTGAAGTAATTTAAATGCGTCAGTGTGATCTTCGATCAAACTTTAAAAAAGTTAAAAAAAAGTTTGACTAAATTACCAATCTTATTAAGAGAAAGAATGTGAATTCTTGAATTTAAATTATTCATTTTATTCTAAATTGAAATATAAATGTTCATGGTTACAAACCTCTTTCACTGTTTAAATTTATCACTCTATCAAAATTATAACATTTTTCTAATGCATATATTAACTGAAATAATTTCAGATAAGTGCCGGCACAGTGATATAATCCTATCGATAAGTATCTGATTATTTCTGTATGCTATATTTAATTTAACAAATTACTTCATTTCAAGGATTGTCTGGAAAAAAATTTTTTTTGGAATATTGAGAAACACTGAATGGGAACAGGTGGAAGCAAAGAAGGTAACGCTACCAAACGTAAAAAAGTATGCAAGAAAATTTCGAAAGAAGATTTATCGGAATTGGAAAGCAGAACATATTGTTGGTTCAATTTTTCACTAATTCATTATTCGAGAATTCGCAATTAATTTTATTATTTTTACTGAATCATGAAGTTTCTTACTGAATAATACAGAATTAATTTATTCGATGTTAGGTAATTGCCATAATTAGATATTTACTTTTTCATTAAGTAACGTATAATGAAAGAAAGAAAAAAGAAAATGGTGAAATGTAAATATAAGCTTTTTTCCTAGTTATTATTTCAGTTAGAATAAATTTGAAAGCTTAAATTAATCACAGAGCTTCAAGTAAGTTTAACTGATAAAGGCGCTTGGTATTCGAGCAAAAATACCCCAATTTTTACAAATTTGATTTCCAACATAAAATGATCACGTTGTATTTATATTTGATATTATCATATCATATCACATTGTAGTTACTAAGAAGGAATTACGGAAATGGCACAAGGATTTCGTAAAAGATTATCCGGCCGGAGAATTAAAAATGGAAGAATTCCAGAGTATTTACAAACAATTCTTTCCAAACGGTGATCCGACAAAATTTGCTACGTTTGTATTCAATGTCTTCGATAGTAATAATGTTAGCTTTAATTCATAAATTATTCCATTTTACGGTTAAAGTTTTGATTAACTGTTTTCAGATATCATTATCATTCATGATAATGATGTCTGAATAACATTAACAATATCATTTGGTTCGGTTCAAACTTAAATTTAATTAATAAACCTGTTTCGTTCAATATCATTTTTAATCAGCATTTAGCAGATCAAATGCATTTTTTTGCTTCTAAATTGCTTACAGAATCACAGCTCACATAATTGATCTTATAGAACACATTAACTGATAATGTTATCACTGTATATTAAGCTAAATCACACATTATATTCTAGTTGAATTTTTAAGAAAATATTTAAATTGTTCGCTTAATACCAGCTAATAAATAGTTCAGTTCACTTCATTTAAATGAAAGTAAAATGTAGTTTAAGTTTAATTTCAAGTTTAGTAAACTAAAAAAAAAATTCTAAAATTCGAAACATTTATATACTTATAATACCTAAAAATTTTCATCCAGAATGATAGAATTTATTATTTTTTAACCTCTGCAATCTCTAAAACTCGAAAAAAAAATTCTATTCTGTGAACGTTTTGGAATTTTATAAATTTTGAATCATTCTAAAAGCATTTAATCGCTAACAAAAAATTGATTTATTATTGAAAATGTTTGTAATTAAAAAAATTTCTTCTTTTTCTAAAAGTTGAATTTTCATAAAAACATTTCCTCGATATATGTAAAGAGAAATTTCTTAGCAAAATTTCAATCTATAAAATGAAAATTTTTTAAACCTAAACTGTAATTTTCCATTTTCTATTCTAACATCAAACTTTTACTATAAATTTTCTCGAATTTTATGTATTTTATAATTTTGTTTAGCTAAAAGCAGTTATTCATTTCCTAATTTGAAGTAAAATTAGAAATTTACTATAAGAGTTGCAATACATTTTTTATTGTTTTACTAATAGCAAAACAAAGAATAAAATTAATTCAGGATGGCCGGATATCGTTTCATGAATTCATTACAGCATTATCAATCACATCACGAGGTACACTCGACGAAAAACTAGATTGTAAGCTTCAGTTTCTCTTTCCATTTTTTTCTTTCCAAATAGTATTGCTAATTTTTTCAGCATTTCTAATTAATCGATCCCAAAAAAGCAATCATTCAATCAATTCCAAAATAAATAATCATTTAATCAATCCCAAGAAACAAGATTCAATTAATTCCAAGAAAACAATCATCTGATCGATTCCAAAAAAACATTTATTCTTTAGGGGCTTTTTCATTGTATGATGTGGACAAAGATGGCTATATAACGATGGAGGAAATGGCGGATATTGTTGAAGCAATTCATGCAATGATCGGTGATGTGATTGATTTACCGAATGATGAGAACACACCTGAGAAACGAGTCGCCAAAATATTCTCTAATATGGATTATGTTTGTTTCTCCTTAATCATAATAGAATGATTTTACTTTCATTTTATTTCTTAATCAATAAGTATTAAAATGATTATTCCAGCTTTGTGAGAAATTTGAAATAATTTTATTTATTAAAAAAGAAATGATGACATTTAGATAATTATCAATGAATCAAAATTTTTTTTTTGAAATTTTATTCGTTACTCTTAATGATGACTTTTTGATTATTTCACTTTTTTTTCAATAAGATTTCATTCAGCTTGAAAAACTTGAACTGGTTTTATTTAATAATATTTAGGTAATTAATTACCAATATATCAATTAATCATCTCTTGGAAAATTTCAAAATTTTATTCATTTCTGCTAATAATAAGGAAAAAGTTTTCCAGGATCTTGACGGTAAATTAACGCTTGAAGAATTCAAACAAGGCTCTAAAAATGATCCATGCATTGTACAAGCTCTTACAACGGATATTCATCCATAACGGAAGTTTACTTAGTAACCATATATTTATATTAATGTATTAAATATATTTCCAATAATTTGTTATCAATTTCTTTTTCCGTTCGTTTATTAAAAGCATAAAAATGATTGATATCCCGGAGTGAATAATTGAAATGAGGATAGGAACTCTAATCTTAATATTTTAATTCACAAGTATGCTAAGAAATACAAATTAACTCCTTTCAATTCCCCATTACCTGTTATTCCAGAAAACGTTTATTCAATTGGCATCAGTCTCAAAACTACATTATGATAACAAATGAAACAAAACACGAAGTACTACAATTGTTTATGTATGAATGTATGTAAATACTATGACTGTATGACTGTTGAAAACATTAAAGAATTCAAGAAGCTAAACACTGAGTTATAAACTGATAAGATCTCTTTTAAATTTTCAGCATTTCGCTTTTCTTTCAGTTAAAAATCTTAAAAGTACACTTTATGGGAATGAAATATAAAAATTATTGCCAATGAAATCAACACAAAAGATATATTAATTGTTAAAATCATACAGCAGGCATACTTACTGAAAAAATCATACAGGATATGATAGATGCTGAAGTACATAAATGTAAACTATATTTCTAAGAAAACCACAACGATCGTTCGACTAGGAAAATTTAGATTTTAATTTCGATTTCAGAACTAGCAATACTTTAAAATTCGATTTCATTTCAAATAATTACATCCAACTACTTTCAAGCTAACAGTTTATCAATTTACCGGAAATACATACATTTTCCGACTACCGTTCAATCTCATCACCGAAATACAAAGTACCACTCGATGGGACAATGATTTTTCATTCGGTGCCCATAATTTATCTCGTTGAATATAGATTGGGAATTAATTCAGGTCATAAGGATGATAACGGAGGGATAATGGAGGTTGGCTAGGAAGGCAGGAGTCGGTGAAGGTTTGGGAATATTGGAAGGGAGTGGCGAGAGTTGGCGTTAATTGGCGTGATTGACGGATTGTTGGTGATTGCTGTTGGCTACCGGTAGTTGCTAGTGATTGCCGGTTGCTGATGAGAATTATTCTGTGAATTCTCGGATTTATTTCATTCATATATTATTACTTAATCCTGTTTTTCACTTTTAAGACTGTTGCGTTTAGTTAATGACAAAAAGAATCAGTTAATGGAAAAAATGAATGATAGTTTGATCGTTAGGTATGCACTTCAGGTTTGCTTGTTTGTTTCAAAGTAAGTTTTTTCAGCATTTTGATGTGTACTTTCTTTGGTAAATAAATGAGCGGTGGGTTCAATTTTCGAGGTAAAGACGATGCCTCATCATTAGGCCCTTACCGCGATCAGCGATTCAAAGTCAGTTCATATCTGCATCACTTCTATATTTTTTAATATGGTTAATTCATTTGCAAAGTTTTTGCTATTCTCTTTTTTGCATAAAGACATGTTTGATTGGATAGTGATTCAAGAGGGCATGGAAAATGTAAAGTTATTTTTTTCTCGAGAAGTTACGTCATACACTTCATGGAGGATTTGGGATGAGCCAGAACAGGAAGATTTATACTCTCTGGATGGAAGACTTTTTTGACAAAAAAGTCTTGCATAATTTTCGTGATAGTTCTAAGCCTGATTAACAGCGCTTATTTTATGGCTTTTTGTCTATATCATTTTTACGTGATAATTCCGTAGATAGTTAATAAGTGGTACCATTAATAATTTGCGTTTTAAATCATTATAAAATTTGAATTTTGGCTAATTTTCTGTTTGATCGCAATAGATATACATGTTCATAAGATTGACTATCAAATTTATATTTTAGGGTTCACTGCGTGAACAGGAAAAACTTCTGCTTTCTTCGAAAACACTCTATGTTGGCAACCTATCATATTACACTACAGAGGAGCAGGTCTGTTTCATTTTCATTCTCATTTGTATTTATAGTTTTTCTCCCATGCAATTTTCTTATTTTCTATAGTTTTGCAGACTTATGAACTGTTTAGTCGGGCTGGTGATATCAAGCGAATAATCATGGGTATTGATCGATTTAAGAAGACACCATGCGGATTCTGTTTTGTTGAGTAAGTTGAAAGATTAGCTTCTTTCATGCGCAGAAGTTTACTTTATTTTCACCTTAATATGGCATGGAAAATATTTGACGAATTTTGAATTAATTTGAAGTTTAAAATAAAATTTTTCTATCTCCGAATGAACCATTCATCAAAAATAAAGAAATTCTATTGTTGAATCCATAATCATCTGTCGAAAAAAAAATCTTAAGTTTGGCATTAATTACTTATAGCATGAAAGTATTATTTTTTTAGTGTAATGAATGATAGTTTGCTTAAAAAAAACCAATCAAATTCTTTTTATGTAATTTACTTAGTAAGAGTCACTAGCTTGTGCAGATACTATCTTCGAGAGGATGCAGAAGACGCAATGCGTTGCATAAATGGAACCCGATTAGATGATCGAATAATTCGTACGGACTGGGATGCTGGATTTGTAGAAGGTCGGCAGTATGGACGTGGCAAGCATGGTGGGCAGGTAATGGTATTTTGGTTTTTTCCTATTTTAACTCTAACTTTTCTGTTTTTGATTTCAGTTCATGACAGTTTAGCTCAAGTTCATCCGAGAATACTTAATGAAGCAGTAATTTTCTTAAAATATTGCTATTATTCTCTATTCGTATTTCTTTTTAGCACAATTATGAAGTATTTTAAAACATGCACTAATCATATTGCAAGCAGACTTATTATAGGTTCGTGATGAGTACCGGAAAGATTATGATCCAGGACGAGGAGGATGGAATAGAGTTATTGCAACAAGAAGTAAATTTTTTATTCTTTAAGAATTACTTGAAAGATATTTTTATGAAAATTTCTTCTGAAATCTATGTTTTTAAGTTTTTTATCTGCCTCTTGAAGATCACTTCAAGTTTCTTGTATACGTTTTAATGTTTCTCAACTTTGCAGATTCTGGAGCAGATTGAGTTCCGAGAAGTATCCTTATTGAGAATAAAAAAACAGCTGTATTTCATTTCTTCTGTTCTTGTAAATTTCAAAAAAATATTGGTTCTAAAATCTCATTTAACTGTTAGTTGCATTCAAATGTATTCAGTAACTAATTTCAGTATGATATTTAAGAAGGCATTCTTGTGCCTTAAATTGTTTAATACTTTATGTGGTTAACCAATTTATGGTTGATTTCTTCTCATATCTGTCAAATTGCCAACAATGAGATATCCTAAATGAAAATTCCAACATCTCGAGCTTGAATAGTTTTCATATATTTGAAAGATAACTGGTATGTGTTGTTAGGAAAAAGTGCATCTCATTAATTACAGTAATCTCGTTATTCATTTAATTTTACGATAAGTTGTTCGAAATAAGTGACATTTTCTCCATAACGATTTTTAATAACTTTCATTGGTTTATTAATTTTCCAAACTTCTGATTCATATTGCAATCGATACGAAACATTATGGTGTTTCTGATACTGTTAAATTGTCTTTTTAGCTCAGAAAATGTCTCTTATATATTTTCTCATTATCGACATTTTTTTCCAGGAATTTTTTCTTCATGGAGTTGATTTCACTTTTACGAGCATTAATCATGCTCATAAATTATACGAAGTTTTTATTTGATTTCTAATCTTTTTGTTCGTAAGTTTTTTGCGATTATTTTTTGTCTTCTGAATCATAAATTTAATAAACGATTTCGAGTGCGCTGTTGTAAAATTGGCACATGCCTTTTAACCTAAAGTTTAAAACAAGTTGAAATTTTTTCCTAATTTGTTCCTTAACCATATCATTGTATTTGTTTACACTTGATTTAACATAACATGAATATTTCCACTTCCTCATCTTTTTTGTCCTTACTCTTTGCTGAAAACAAATTACTTAGGAAAAAATTTAATTTATACTCATCTTTAATAGAGTTAGATTATTTTATTGAAGTAGAACTGTTTCCTGAGTTTTCTTCATGCAACATTGCGTACATATATCTACAAGTCAATATTCGTGATAGTTCAGTAGCAATAAGTAATCATCAGCGAGCAGAATGCTCCAAGATTGCAGGAATTTTATTTTAAAGGTGCTTTAAACGAAAATTTTCAATTTTCACATGTTATTTACTCACATGGTAATACGATTGGCAGATCATTATAGAAGTTAAAGATAACGGACAAATGTAAAAAAATTTGAATTTCTTTTCAATCTGATAAAAACCACTTTATGCAATTACAGTGCTTACTGACTAGCCTTACTATTTTGCATGCTTTATGATAGGGGAAACGCGAAAAATCAGTCCATAAAAATTCACCATATGTTAGTTATGTGGGCATTTCTAATAAGGATTAGGAATAAATGAAGAAATAAGAGCTAAGCTAGGCGATTTAGCCGTAAAATTTGGTTTCATTCATAAATTTTTATTGAAAAACTAAGAACAGATGTGTTTAAAATACGTACACTTATTTGTGAGATTTTTTTCTTTCTTCTGCCTCATTTAGCTCGAATTTACGCTTTTCTGATGGAAGACATAAATTAATGCACAAAATTCATCATATTTTTAACTTCTTAAAGAAATTATTTCAGGAAAAGAAATAACTTTAGAAACATATTAAATTTTATTAATTTAGTTATTGTAATGCTTTTTTTTCAATTTTGATTTTCAAATAGTAATGGAAATTATGAGTTTCTTCGTGTTTGATTTGGTTATGAGAGTTTACTGGTATTTACCGGTAACAGATTTAATTTTATTCAAAATATAGTTACATTTGTAACTGACACATCCCGTTATTTCATCTATTTTTCAAATTGTTGATTACTTGAAATTGTTCTAACCAGCAATACACGTTTACTTATATTATTCCATATAAGTAAATGTTACCCTTTGAAGGAATATGTCCTGATCGAAATTCTCTCCGTTACAATAATGGCATTACTGATTAATTATTAAGAAATATGTGAGAAATTTCTGATAGCTTTGCACCAAAATGTTAAAATTTCCAAAATCAAAATTAAATGATTCAAGTTATCAATTAATATTCACAGTAACTGATATTGATATAAGAGTGGGATTGTACGAAGACTATCATAAAATTCTCATTCCAGAAATCCACATTTATCCCACAAAATAAAGGATTTTAGATAATTTTGGCACTAATAAATGCTACTTTCTTTCCTGCTCCTTTTGTTGATTTCACGTTGCTTACGTGATCGTCGTCAAATCACGAAGGTTTAATGAAAAATGAAAAAAAAAACTTTTTTTTGCAGTCAGAAATTGAACCAAACATTGAAATATTGGCATTTTCTTCTCCTTTTGTTTTTTTTTCTCAACAACGCATTAATTCTATCTAATCGAGAATTGCTTCCATCAAATTTGTCGTAACACCGTTCCAACTTCTTCCTGGAAGAAAAAAAAAATAAAAAAGCAATTATCGATAAACGATTTATCAATTAGGTGAAATTATCGAGCAAACATTGATTTACCTAATTGAAATGACCTATTTTCTTTATTGTTGTTCATTTTGGAAGAATAATTCAAGAAAATGGGGAAATGGAAATACAAGATCAAATCTTCTCTCTATAATTACACAAATTAATTAATTAATTAAAACATTTCGCAAACAAACAATGCTACATAACTATGAACATTTGAATAATTAATCAAAAATTGAAAAACAAAAGAAATTGAAGAATTGAATGAAATGATTGTTCTCAATATACTTAATGTAATAAACAAAAAATAAAAATTCCTTCTCTCAAAATTAATGCTTTTCTTTCTTCCTCGTTTTTTTTGTCCTCGAGAAATTTCCGAACTAATCAACCACTAACATTTAACAAAGCAACAGCTGCTATTTCCAAAAACTTTTTTTTTCTGTTATCAATCCTTCCTTATCTTATCATCCATTGAAATTTTCTTAAAGTGTAACTTTCTTTTTTACACTAAAAAATTACTTCCATCGAGTTGAATTGCAGTTTTTCTTTTCAGCTAACTTTTTACCAAATGATTTATTAAACTTTTGAAGAATTCAAATAAAATTAAAATTAAAAAAAAAATCTCATTTCCATTTATTGACCAATTTTATCCTTTTTCTCTGATCTAACAAAAACATTATTTTTATTTATTTCTTCACATAAGAGAAGTAATTCGAGAAATGACAGTTTTAAAAATAAAGTAAAAAAAGGTGAAAATAACTTTCTGATTATTTTAACAAAATTTATGGGAAAAATTTATTTTAGTGAATTTGAAGAATGGAAAGGGAAAAAAGAAATGAGTTATTAGTTTGCATATTAATATTTGTTATAACACTAAAACATGTAATCATATGAATGATAGCTATATTTAGAAGCTATCAGTCATAATTTCCTTCGACTGGGATGACATAAAACAATAATTTAATTGATTAATTAATAGAAATTTAGCTAACTAATACTTTTTGCTCATTAATATCATCCTAATTACATTCCTTTTAAAATATATTCTTTGAAGTGATTCATCCGTGTAATAAAACCGAATGAGAAATTATAATTAAAAAGATTTTAAAATAATAGGCATCAATTATTAGCTTTTCATGGAATTCGAATGATTTTAAGTTTAAGTTTAATCTTAAGTTTGAGTTGAGTTTAAGTTATTTTTTACTGAATTTAAATTTTTAAGAAATATTACAGTTTTTTAATTTATGTTAGTTTCGTATTTTTGAAACGTTTTTCAAGTTTAAAATTTTTTTATAATAAATCTGATATCAAACAGAAAGTTGTAAGTTTTTTCTGTCAAATAGCTTTTTGTTTTTATCATTGAACAGACGAGAGAACGTACTAAATGTTTAAATATTAGATATTATAAATAAACTATTAAATATAATGATTTTCAATTTTAAAATTGTATAGAAATAAAATATTTCCAGATTGTAATTTATTTTAATTAATTAATCATCGTACTTTTACTCTTTTATTTGAAATAAAAAATATACTATTAATTTGAATTATTGTTAACAATAGATGAGAGTTTATGTCTTAAGGAATGTTATCATAATTTATTTTAATGTTTGTTCACGATACCCTCGAAACTGTAATGTAAATTAAACAAACTCTTTCATTTCTTAAATTAAGTTTACCTACTACTACCTATTCCTTAATTAAGTTTACTCAGTACTCTTCTTTAATTAAGTTTACTTACCACTTTTCTCCTAATTCTTTCACAATTAGCTTCCACTTTCAAGTGCTTGGAATGAGTGAAAGTAAAAGTGAATGTAAATAAACCATATTTAATTTTCGTTATCTCGAATTATTTTTCTTTGTTTTAAACCTTCATTTTTTACTTTTTTTTAATATATAGATTATGAAATTTTAAAGTTTATCGATTTATCCAGAGTTAAATTCGTCGATATTTAACTTTGAAATTTCTTTAGCATTCCGATTCCTCTATTACTTTTAATTTAGAAGTATTGTCGTACACTTTCTATTTTACAAGTTAATTAATGAAAATCAGTTGTTTAATATCTTATAACTTATAAGTGAGGTTATTTGTAAGGTGAAAAATTCTGAAGAGTTGAAATATTGAATAGGCTGAGAATGGAAATGTGAAAAGATGGATTGATATTTGGGAGGAAAAACCTGTCTTTAACAATAATTAGAACCATTTACAAATGTATAAAATGGTACTGTCGAAATATTTCGAACAATATTGCGCCATAATTTCCCGATCGTATTGTAACCTTTGTCATCA
The DNA here is from genome assembly GCA_013365365.1 of Cruorifilaria tuberocauda. NCBI lineage: Eukaryota > Metazoa > Nematoda > Chromadorea > Rhabditida > Onchocercidae > Cruorifilaria > Cruorifilaria tuberocauda. Next base: position 198,422 of record JABVXU010000060.1, read on the forward strand.
GTTGACATTTACTATGACATTGTCAAATTTTACTTAATTTCTTTTTTTTGTAAAATTTACTCAATTATCATTGTCAAAATATTTTTCGACTGCATTCAACTTTGTATAATTTTCATGCTAATTTCTTAATTGAACTTTTTTAAATTAATTTATCTGTCTATTTCTATTTGACTTATTTGATTCAATTTAATTGAATTACATTAAAATGTTTTCATAGCAATATATATTGTAGCTCTTTCATTCATTGATTAAAAAAGATATCAGTTAGATATTGAAATGGATTGATTAAAATATTATTATGTTTTATATTTATCAATTTCAAACTATCAATAAACAATCAAAAATTATTAGTATTAGTTGTATCAATCAGTATCGATAAGCAGTGTTGTTAATTACGCACATTTGAAATAAAATCAGTTGCAAGAATTAATCGTTTGATTATCTTCCTGATAATACAGTTATCATTTATTTAATTAAAGCTATCAGTTACTATCTATTCTATTATTTATATTTGATAATCCTTACCAGTTATGATTCACTTCGGATTATTGTAAGTCATCAAATTTCACAAATATTTTTTCACTCATTCTAATTCATTTTTTTGTTAGAATTACATTTTGGAGAGGTTATTACTATGAGTCATAGGTGACATAACATTTATTACGAATCGAAAGCCAAACTTTTTTTGAAAATAAATTTTAAATTAAGAACAAAAAAAAGATATCTTTAATGTAAGATTCAATCGCTTATCATTTATTTAAAACTCAATCTGTGAAATGTTATGCTACATATCTGCAAGTAAGCCAAATGATTATCAATAAATTCACACCTGTTATGATGTATGATGTTTTATTAAATATTAATAGTCTTAAAATCATTACAATATTTTCCACTTACATTTATTCATTACAACTTTTTTTTTCAGAATTTCCTTCAAAACTTTGGTAATAATTTTTTTCAGGATTTTGCTATTTTAAGGGAGGAAAGGGAAAGAGAGGTGGAAGAGAGGGTAAGAGCATTTCAGAGATTGAAATTGACAAAGCCATCTCAACAATATAATGTTTACATAATACAATAAAGTGATAGTTGGAAAATTTAAACAGTGCATTGGTACTGTGTATCTTTGACATTTTCTACTGAAAATTCATTCCTTTCGAATTCTCATTCATTACTGCTAACTGAACTCTTTCATCGTACTGCTTTTTCTTTCTGATAATTTCAATCATTTAAATGGAAGTATTCCATGAAGTTAATTATAATAATAATTACTAGAAGTAACTGAAGAAATTATTAATAATCACTAGAAACATCTGAAGAAACTACTCATAACCACTACAAGTATCTGAATGACTAATGAAAAAATTAATAATAATCACTAGCGGTATCTAAAGAAGTTAATTATAATAATCACTAGAAGTGCCTGAAGAAACTACTGATAACCACTAGAAATATCTGAAAGAATTACTGATAACCATAGAATTATCAGAAGACACTAGAGAAATATTCGAAGTTAATTATAATAATCGCTAAAAGCATCTAAGAATCTAATGATAATACAATATATTTAACTTCACATCCAATTTAAATTGTTTTAGTCACAATAAAAACTGACCATTCTGTAACACTTTTTTCCACTTATTTTGCACTTTCCATTAAAAATTTAAAATGATTAAAATAGTAAACAAAATTATAATTTTTTCTTACAAACATCATTTGAATTTCAAAAATTGATAAGTCTGATAATGATATCCTTGAAGAAAGTTGATAATTGGAAATATTATATATTACACAATATTATCAATTTTTGATAATATTGTGTGTATTATCACTAACGTTATGCAATATATAATTCATTTTTTATTTTCATAAATTAAATTTATGAAGAAAAAGTTAAAACATAATAGATGATTAATACGACTCTCAAATTAGAAAAAAATTTATTTCCCAATTCTTTCTTTATCATTTTCGCTTTTCAGACAGAAAATTCCGAACAAATAAACAATAAAATCACAAAGCAATCAATCAAAATAGCATGTCGAATTAATTATAATTAATTAAAACAAACGAATATATTTCAAAACAAATAAAATACTATCAAAGTAATATTTTACATGTATTGAATTTTGTGTTCGAAATTTCCATCAAATCAAGAATTCCCTGCACTGCTGCACAATAAGTGATCCGGTATCAGTTCGTTAAGTATTCCCTAATTACTACTTCGTGATGAGATCCATCGTTCGCTTGTCATTCGGTCATCAATCTCTCCTCACTCCTACAATCCATCATGCTCGAAAGTTGGGTGTTTCGGTTCGCTAAGCTATCTATCTTCTATCTGCCTATACGTATGATAGCTGAACCGATCGACCGACCGAACGATCGAACGACCGATCGACCGGCCAGCTATCTATCTGTCTATCTATTCATTTATTCTTTTCTACCACCAACGATCGATTCTCTTCCCACCGTTGCAACAGCTATAAATTGCTATAACAACGAGTGGTAGAGGTCAACGTCTATTCAAGTCATTTATCTCTCTACTTCATCCTCTCTCTCTACCTCCCTCTCTCTTTTTTTGTCTTCCTTTTCCTGCTCCTCTCTCTCGCCCTCTCTCTTCCATTCTGTCTCTCTCTTTCTTTTTTTGTTGAAATATTATCAATTTTTAACTGTTCTGATCCCATCCAATATTTTTCCCATTGTTTGTAGCTTTTATTCTTTCTCATTTTTTCCTATATATTCTCTTTCTTCTTTTCATTCTTTAATTTAAATTTTATATTCTCTTTTTTTTCTTTTGAATTATTTGTTAATAAAGAAAAAGCATTAAAATTTGAATGATTAGCTGTTGCGATGTTTAACTTAGCTTAAATATCACCATAAATAATCATTCCTCTTTCTTCCTTTTTCGTTTTTCTCTCTCTCTCTCTCTCTCCTCCTCTCTCTCTCTCCTTATGATTATATTATATGTTATATTTTGATTTTAATATGAAGTAATTATCGATTTCCCGACATATTTGCATATTATCAGTCGGCCAATTATTGCAATAAGTGTTGTATCCATGATGAAATTACGTCATCATATATTGTCAACAACTTCTAATCGTTTGTAAACAAATTTCATTGCTGATAGAATGGGATAGTATAGGAGAGGATAAGTAAGGTAAGATAAGATACGATAGGATAAGGTAAGACGGATTGAAGATGTTGATAGGCGGTATTTTCATTCATCAATCATGCATTGGTAGGCGGTATTTGCATTCATCTATTATGCCTCCTGAAATCTGAGTGTGATATTTATAGTGATGAATGAAAGTAATTGCTTTATCAGGTAAGAATAAACAATTCAAATAAGATGATTTTAATCGTCACACTTGATAATTTTTTTTGATCTTTGATAAGCTATGATAAGAAATAATGCAGCTTGCATACTATATTAAATTAAATTAGATCAAATTTTCGATAATTCTTTACTACTACAATAAAATAATTAGTAATATCAATTTAAAATTGCTGCATTTGATAAATCTATAAATTATTTCTTTATTTAATTACTCAATAATTTGATTATTTATTTTATAAGATAACTTTAAAATTGACTTTATAAATTTCATCTCTCTTGATAAAAGTTTTTATACTGTAATCTTTTATCTCTCTTTATAAATTTGAGCTCATAACACTCTCAGAAAACATTATGATAAAATAATTTGTAAAATTGAAATTTTCGAATTTAAAAAATATTTTAAATAATGAAATTTGTAAATTCGTGAATTATTTGGAATTTTTGTAAATGAAAAAATTCATGGAATTTGATTAATTGTGACAACTCATTATTACACCAAATAATTTAAAAAGTAACGCATTAATTACCCCTCAATGGGTCTTAAGTATCTATCACAATAATCAATTATCAGTAAAACTCTCTCAGAGTGGAACAGGAAGAAAAGTAGAAACCAGTTTCACGGAAATGGTATCCCTCATCTCTTCAGGGCTTTTTTTTTGTTTTGTTTTATCAAATTATCGAATAGTTTGTTTTATCAAATTATCCGTTTTCTTATCTTAAATTAGCAAAAATTAGAAAAATATTTTGAGATACTTGTAGAAAAGATGAAATATCTTCATATTTCATGCGTCTTATCAATATAAATATGCTATTTTTTTAAATAATATTCCATTTTTCTTTTCCTTTATAAATGTGAAATTGTCTTGAAGATAAGATACAAATGTAATCGATCACTGTTTACAATTCATTATTTCCAATCATTTTGTATCATTGTAAATTTCATGATTTTATTTGTAAATTACAGTTTTACGAAAAAAATATTTGAGGTGCTTTTTTCCCCCATTCTCCTTAATTACTAACACTGTTTATTAAAGAGAAAGAACTGATAATTAAATGATAATGAAATAAATTAAATAACTGATAATTAAATGAATATAGACGTATCTGAATTAAATTAAATTAAAATTTATTTAGAAACTATTTATCTTTCCTATTTAATTAATAGGAATAATGATTATGATGTAATTTAGGATTAAATGATGAAAATATGTATGAGAAAGATTAATAGAAAACAAAAGTTTCATTGTTTCAATGAAATAAGTACGATGGGAAATTATTATAAGCTTAAGTTGAATAATATTTATCATGAATTTTCTGGAAAAATTTTGTTCACATTTATGAGCATTAAATTAAGGAAGATAATATATCGAAATTACGTGAAAATTACACGTATTTTCTTGACGTTTCTTAAATTTAATGCTAAAATCATTAGCAGTTTTTAAATTTATCATTAACAACTGTTAATTATCAAAATTGACGAATACGAAATCGTTCAGCCTAAAATTATAAATTAATCGTACTCTCAAAATCACATCTATTTTTCTATTTTTTTTAAAATTCCATTTACAATCAATTTTTTTCAATTTTTTGAAAAATTTTAAAACGATTGAATTTGCAGAATTAAATTTCGAAATTCAATTTCACGAATAGCACCAATAGAAAGGTTGAAAATATTGAAAAGGTAAATGAAACAACTGGTAGGAAAGGTCGTAAATTATACCATTTCATAATTTTTGTGTTTTGTGTAAACAGATGATAAAATCGTTAATATTTTATGGGCTACCATTTTTGTAATACCTTTTTCTTGAATAATTGTTTTTACTGTATGAATTGCACCGGGTGAATTATTGTTTTCGGAGGTTTTTTTTTATTTTGGAATCATTAGAGGAACGAATGATTTAATAAATTTTGTATTTTGTTTGTCTAAAAAAATCGCTCTATTTTATTTTTAATGTAAAAATTACGATTTATGTATTTATATTTGATCATTCTTGCCTTAATTAGCTTTTTTCTAATGCGAATTAGCTTTGATTGCAAATGAAGTTGACATATGACATGGAAAATTACGAATAATTGAATAAATAGTAGTTTTCTTCTTTATAAAATAATAATAACAGTGACTGTAACAGTAGTAATTATTTGATTGGTAATGATAGTGTTAACAATAATAATAATAATTACAACAATAATAATAA